>JAQZBX010003824.1:0-22738 GCA_029593785.1 Cabassous unicinctus
TGGTGGTATAATTTGTAGCCAGCCAACATTCATAATCAGAAAAGCCATATGAAAATTTAAAAAGATATCTAAATGCACTGAAAATTGCCAAAGCAACAATTATTTAAGGTATGGAAACTCACTGCAGTTATCTCAGTTTCTGCTTGCTTCTTTTACCTTGAAACATATGTCAATTATTGAAACAGAATATGAGGTCAAGAGGCAAGCACAGTGCTTCTACCAAAAGGCAGAGTAGCCACCAGAGCAACAGGCAATCTCACAGAACCAAAAATAAAAATTGTGGTACTAGGGCAGCCTGGATTTGAAAAGACCAAATCCCAGAGAGAAGATAGGCTCAGAGAAGTAAACCCAACAACTGGCATCAGTTTTCTCTGCAGACAGTTATGGAATAAGAAGCAGAAAGCAAACGGATGAAGAAGGAAAAGAAAAAAAAAAAAAAAAAAAAAGACAGGTGGGAAACAACTGAAAAACAGAGCAGGACTGGCATGTCTCATTGCCAAAAGCTCTGTTTCAGTTCCTGGTGATGAGGGGGCTTTTTAGGAAATCCTCAGACTCTGAATTAGAAACCTTGAGGGCCTAAACACTAGCAGTGGGGAAATCCGAGTGAGGCCAAGCCACACAAGGACCACAAGCCAGCCTAGAGTCAGTTCGGTCCCTGATTGGATTGAGGCACTCTGCTCCTCTGTTTCCTGCTAGAGGACTAGGGGAATCCTTTCTGAAGGAAGATGACATCACCCAGAGTCACTCCAGTTTTTCATACAAAATGCCTGGCATGCAAGCAAAAGGTTACAGGCATACCTAGAAATAGGACCAAAGGAACGATAATAGGAAATAAACTATAGATGACAAAGATCTTGAAATCATGAACTTGAAAATAACTGTAATTAATATGGTCTATAAAAATGTATGAAAAGATGAGAAATTTCACCAGAGAACTGGAATTAATAAAATAATAAAATGGTAATTCTAGAACTATAAATTATAATAATTGAAATCAAGAACCAATCAAGTTGGGCAAAGTTTAAGAGAAGATTAGTGAGTTGGACTATATAAATATGAAGAATATATCTAGATTTAAGCATGAAGAGAAAAGCAGATGGATGTTGCACAAAGACTCTAAGCAATATACGGGGTATTGTGAAAAGGTGTGTCATAAATGCAATTTTAGTCCCAGAAGGGGAGGAGAGAAAGAATGCTGCAAAAGCAAATATTTGAAGAGATAATGGTCCCAAAATTCCATAACTAATTAAAGACACCTACCTGCAGATATAAGACGTTCTGGGCAAACCAAGCAGCTTAAATATGAAGAAAATTCCCCTAGCTAAATTAGAGTAAACCTGACCAAGGAAAGAGAAAAGATAATCTTAGAAATCATCAGAGAAGTAAGACATATTAAGTCAAAGATGCAACGACCAACTAAAGCTGACATTGCAACAGAAATGATAAAAGTCAGAAAGTAATAGATTAATGTTTTTAATGTGCTGGGGGAAAACAAAGTAAAACAGAATGACCAACCTCACATTCTATACCCAGCAAAAATATTATTTAAAAATAAAAACAAATTGAAGAAATTTCAATACAAACAAAAACTGAGAAAATGTGTTGCCTGCTAGATCTACACTTACCCGCACACCAACATAACACCACCATAAAGGCGTCTCTGTAGTCAGGAGGAAAATGATAGAAGAAATGCACAAAGTAATGAAGAGCTCAGAGAGGAGTAAATTTGTGGTAAATAGAATCTGCTTAATAGTCTAATTGCTTCTTCATATGTATTTCATCAATGCTATTAGAAAAGCTTCAAATTCATCTCTGTCCTCAAGACAACAACAAGTAAACCAACATCACCATACATTGTATGACAGCTATAACAAAGGTACACAGAAGATATTATGGGAGACAAGGAGAGCTACCTAGACTACTTGGGAGGGCAGAAAAGAGAAAGTCTTCCTTGAGAAGGTGATACTTGGCTGAATCTCATCTGATTCAAATAATAGAATATATAGAAAGTAGAGGAAAAAAGACACAATAAATTATATGATCGGTGTATATTAATTGAGAAAACTTTCAAATGAGCAATCAGTTAAATTGATAAAGGCTCTAATAGTTACCAATTTTAACTTCGTACTTTTCCCGCTCCACAAAATTATCTGCTTACTAGGTTCATCTAATAGTTCATTCCTATTAAGCTTAATAAGAAATAGCGAAGATTTGAGAAATAAGCCATAATATAATGTGCAGGACTTTTGCTAAATACAAAATTATATCAACCATGGAATGAGAATTGTAATGAAAATGTATTCCAAATTAATTATGCTTTTTTATATTCAATGTCTTATGCTATATATTTTAGGCAATCAAAAGAGCAGAAATCATTGAAGCAAAAGAAAAGTTAGAGTGTAAAGATATCAAGAAAAGTTGAATGAGCCGTCTTTCTGAAAGCAATTTTATTTTCTGCTTCTTTTCTTCATGAAACTTGCCAAACACACCCAGCAATAACTGGTAAATGGAGCAATTTTCCTAAATGGATGGTTAAAATTCTTGCCAAATAAAGTAGGATTCTGTTAATTAAAAATGTAATTGTACTTGAAAGTGATTGAGAAAGACAATGCTTAACCTTTCTAAAAGAATATGCCAGCAACATATTTCTCCTTTAGCAGACCATGTAGGAATTACTTATTCAATACCTATTGATTAAATGTTCTAATCCTTATACAGATTCAAATGATAACTGTGCTGCCAATCAATTCTTGCTTGGAGCTTCCCTAGGAGACATTGGAGCTCTGTTTATGTGAGTTTAAGTAGAGCCTAAAGAGTTTTTTTTTTACTCTTTTTTCACTTTCAAAGAGGACTGAAGGTTATTGTGATTATCTTGCTTGCCTTATTCCACAGTCTTTATATTCAGCTTCCTCTGCCTAATGCTGAGCAAGCAAAAACTCACAAGTTTGTTGCTTATGCTAACTATAAGGAAACATAACCTAGTCAAAATTATTTTCTCCTTTAATGTAGGTCACAGATGAATTCTAAACTCAATTTTTAAAAAGTTATTAACCTTCCTAATATGTTGGGCATCTACTAGATCCTGGAGAAAAAAAAAGACAATAATTGAAAGTATTTTCCAGTCAAATGTACATTCCCTATTCTGCATAGAGCATCTGCCCTAAATCTTTGTATTTTTTCCTGTTCTGGAGGATTGAACTGAACAATTTAGAATGCAAGTAAATTTTCTCCTGCCACTCACACTTAATTCAAGGGTTTCATTTTTTCTCCTTGCACCCTAGGACCTACTTCTTAGACAGATAAGTATAGAATTGCCACATGACCAGTATCTCATTTCCAAGTATATATCCCAAAGAATTGAAAGCAGGAACTCGAACAGATATTTGCCCACTGCTATGTTGCCATAGCAACATTATTCACAATTGCCAAAAAAAAGGAAGAAACCCAGGTATCCATCAACCAATGAATGGATAAGCAAACATGTGGCATATATATAAAATAGAATATTATTCAGCTATAAGAGAGGGAAAAAGTTCTGACACATGTGACATCATGGATGTACTTTGTAAATATATTTAGTGAAATAAGCCAGACATAAAAGTACAACTATTGTGTGATCCCACTTATGAAATAATTAGAAAAAGCAAATCATAAGAGTCAGAATATAGAATATGGGTTACCAGACGATAGGGTGGGAGGTGGTAGAATAGGGAATTAAGACTAAAAATGTACAGAGCTTCTATTTGGGATGATGGAAAAGTTTGGTAATGGATGGTGGTGAAGGTAGTACAATATTGTGTATTTTAATTAACAACACTGAATAATATATTTGTGGTTAAAAGAGGAAATTTTAGGTTGTATGTATGTTACTAGAATTAAAATTTCTTTAAGACAATCCATGGAATTTCACTACACAAACAGTGAACCCCAAGTTAAACCACAGAGTGTAGTTAATAGTACAATTATAAAATTTGCTTTCATCAATCATAACAAATGTACCACACCAATGCAAGGTGTTAATAATAGCATGGCATATGGAAACTCTGAATTTTATGCATGATTGTTCCATAAACCCACAACTTCTCTAATAAGAAAGTAAAACTCCTCCCCAAATATTTTAATATTAAATTTAATAATAACAATAATAATAATCATGTTTTCCAAAACCATTGACCCAGTAAAGAGATATATAAAATTTTAAAAATTAATCTTTCCCTATACCCTATGCTGATAACCTGGTATATATCATGTCATACCTTTCCCTATGCTCATTCAAATATATTCACACATACATAAGATTCTACAGTTCTTGTTTTTACAAATGGGGTTACATGAATTAAGCCCATGTTTTCTACATGAAGAGTTATATGCCAAATCTTCAATATCATGTCTGACTCAACTTTGATAAAACCTTCACTCTTTCACTTAAAGTCCAAAACTCTGTTGTCAATCTTAAAATATCCTCACTAGATAACTGGATGGGAAATATGCAAGTTCATCTTCACCACCATTTCTTTCATGGAATAGAGGTGAATTTTATCCCATTGTTGCTGGAAGACCACCAATATTTCAAAGCAGAGCACTGACATGATCACATCTGTGGAATCTATTTGCTAGAGAAGGGAGAACCTGTGGGCAGCAAGATAGGCCACATTGAGGTTACTTTAGCTAACTAGTCATGATATGGTGAGAGCCAGAACAAATATGTGATAGGCCATTGGAGTGGAGAATGTCATGGTAGATTTTGTCAGAGAGGGAATCAAGGACAACCCCAAGGTTTCTGGATTCTAGGTTTGCGGTTTATAGTGATAAAGTTCAACATGATAAGGACTTCCAAATAGAGAACAATTTTGAGGTGGAAATTGGCCCCTGTTAATGTTGAATTTGAGTCACCTGTAGGACACACAATGAATGGATACTTGTGAAGAAATGGAAATTATACAATTATCTCTTCTTCCCTAGCACTTAACATTTTAGTTTAAATATTTTCCAATCTCCATAGTTTTTTTTTTTATGCCTGACAAAATATTACACAGATTAAATTCAACAATGTTTACATTTTTAAATTGTTGGACATTTGGGAAGCTTCTAATATTTTGTTATTATAGATAAGGATGCAATGAGTATTTTCATGAATTGTATTTTTTCTTCTTGGATTTAGTTTCTCAGAAAATATGTTCCCAGAAGTAAGTTTATTCAGTCTCATATTATGCTTATTGAAAGTTATTTATCCAAAATGTTTCTAAAAATATTTCATGCACACACACATATCTATATCTATATATTACATTATCAGCAGACATAACTGACAATCACAATTTCTACTTTAGGAGCCCTGGGCGTTGTCACCAGTAATTACTTGAGGACACCTCTGAGAAGTGTATCACAGAATCCTACTGAAATAGCAAGATCTTTCAGTACAAAGGCATTTTAGCTTTTAATATCTTTTAGCATATTAAATAAGTGATACTTCATTTTGGAGCAGTGCTGACCCCAAATAATCTTTGCACATACAGATCTACAATCAAAGACCGAGTAAATTAGAAGAAAAAAAATTAGATTAAAACATTTCAAGCATCATTTTGACTAATCAATTTATATTCCTCCTGCAAAACTATGAATAAAGAGAAAACAAGTGTAAACAGCAGTTTACCTGTTTCAGCTACTGAGTGCCTTATGTGCTCCTTTGCCTCTTCATGGACTACCTCAGAGGCAAATTAGCAAAATCACAGGTGCCTCCTGGAAAAAGTGATTAGACTACTCAGAACTCCCTCGTGTTCTCTAAAAGGCACTTTAAAGTTAACTGAACATTCCACTATATTGTCAGATTTACAATTGATTCCACTTCCCAGTGTGCAACTTATCCTGACAGACTGCTGGAAAATGGATACTCCTTTAGGTGGGCATTTGATTCTGAAGAAAAGCCATAAAAGGAAAACACATTGGCTGTGGTTAAGACCATCACAATTCCAGTAGTTGGTTTCAAAAATTGTTTTCAATGTGATATACTCTGAAAATAAGGGACTTGCGTAAGAAATATTTGTCTCATGCACCACTAGTACTTTACATATTTCTACCAATTTCTTCTCATTCTTCTAGCTTCAGATTAAAATTCAACTCATCTCCTTAAATGATATCCAGTCTTACTCTATGTTAGTAAAGCCAGTCAATTTTTTAATTATCTTAATAATAACATACTTATTTATAATTGCAAAATATGCAATATTTTTGCTTACTTGTTAATTTTTTGTCTTCTCCACTGTCTGTGATCTTCTTGAGAGCAGGAAATGTGTGTATTGTTCCCCCAAACATTTGCAGGTCCTGGCTAAATATCTGGCACATGGCAGCATTCCATAAATATCTGGTTAATGAATAAACTAAACTATTAAAGGCATAAGTAAAATTCACAGACCCAAATTAGAGATCACTATCCATTTGACAACTGCATTTTGAAATATATATGTTTATCTGAAAATATTTCAGTCCATGCACTCTTAGAGCATGTTTTGGGGAATGACATTGACTCTTACAACAAATTGAAAAGAAACTTAAAATCAAATGTGGTACCAGGTCCTGTTTTAATCAATAATTAAAAGTTAACTCAAGCAACTTGACCCCACATCTTATGGGAAAAATGTATTAGAAGTTGTCTGTAGAGGAAGGAAAGCTGATCTTTCCATACAAATCTTCCATAAAGCTCAGTCAACATGATGCAGATGAAGGTGCATAATACAAGTATAGATGCTTAAAGTTACTTATAAAATATATCATCTGTAATCTTTGCAGATTACAATTATTAATTGACTACCTAATAAATATAATAGTTTGCTCTATTCATTTGGGATATAGCAATTACAAGACAAAGTTCCTCTAAATGTATAAATACGATAATTCCAAATAGTGATAACTGCATAGAAGAAAATGGGGTAATGAAGATAAATGTTAAGAAAGGAGGAAGGTTTCTTTAAATATAAAATGATGAGAAAAGTCCCTATTGAAAATGCACCAGTTGAGTTAAGACCTAAATGAAACAGAGACAGTTCTGTGAAGTTCTGATAAGTATTCGAGCAGAGGAAAAAGTACAAAGGTCACAGGTTTGGTGTCCTCTAAGACCAGTATGATTAGAGTGCATTGAACAAGAGGAAATGTGCTGGAAGGAGGATCCACCAGACAGGCGCATATATACTATAATAAAGAGTTTGGACTAAGGAGCAGATGTAGCTCAAGTGGTTGAGTGCCAGCTTCCCATGTATAAGGTTCTGGGTTCAATCCCCCGTACCCCCTTTAAAAAAAGGGGGGGGGTGGAATTTATACTGATTGCTTCTCTATATTCCATAAGTATTGACTAAAATGGCACAAGTGGGCTCTTTGTATGCAAAGAAGAACCAAGCCAAATAAAAAGGAAAGAACAAAGTGTCTATCCCCTCACGTTCTACTGTTACATTCCATGCACAGGATCAAAAAATCATATGCAAATGTTTGAAATGAGAGATCCTTAATTGTACCATTAAAAGGCTATATACTTAAATTTCCCTTTTAAAATAGTCTAGCTGGGAATTTATATGAAACTAAAAAATGTAATTAATTAAGCACCACTAGCTTATTAATAAATACCATATTTATCTTTTTCCATTAGATCTCCTAGGGTATTTTGCCTCAGAAGGTCTAATGTTCTTCAGTAAGACACGTTCCTATTGGGGAAAAAGGACCCCTAGATAACCCCAACAGCAATTACAAGTGTTATCAAAGAAAAAATTCAGAAGGAAACATTACCACCATTTGATTTTTTTAAGATTTTATTTTCAAATAATTTCAAATTTACAAGACAGTTGCAAAAATAATACAAACCCCATGCAGAGAACTCCAACATACCCCTACAGCCCCAAATGCCCAGATCCAACAATTTTAACATTTTTACCACCTTTGCCCGATCTTCCTTCTTTCTTTCTTTCCTTTCTTCCATCCTTCCTTCCTTTCACAAACCTGCCTATCTATCATCTATCTATCTATCTATCATATCTCTATCAATCTATCTATCTTATCTATCTATCCATTTTTGAACATTTGAAAGCAGTTTGCACACATGATATTCCTTGAACACATAATATTTAATATGTACATTTCCTATGAACAAGATATTCACTAATATAATCACCATAAGGGCAGTTATAAAGTTCAAGAAATGTAAAGTTGCTATAAAACATTTTTTCTTAAGCCCCAGTAATGTCTCTTTGTGCCTTTTCTTCTCCATTCTTTTATCGCATCCAGTGTCATTTATTACATTTAATTGCCATTATCTTTTTAAATTTCACTCTTTTTTTTAAATTGTGGAAACATACATACAAAAAACAAACAAAAAACCTTTCCCTCCTAACCACTCCTAAGCACACCATTCAATGAGATTAATCACATTCACAAGGTTGCAGTACCCTCACCACCATCCATTACTATAATTTTCCCTTCACAATAAACAGAAACCCTATATTCATTTTGCGTTAACTTCCCATTGCCTCTGTCCCCCACTCCTGGTAACCTGTACTCTACTTTCTGTCTCTATGAACTTGCATATTTTCTGATATTTTCTTTTTGGTTACCATGAGGCTTAAATTTAACATCCTAAATCTTTAACAATCTCATTTGCTTTGATACCAACTTAACAACCTTGATAACGTACATAAATTATATTCCTACCCTACCATCTCCCACCTTTATATAGCTCTTGTCACAAATTATATATTAATGTATTTTCAGTCCAAAAGCATTAGCTTACCATTTCATTTTGTGCATTTGCCTTTTAGATCCCATAGGTAGTAAAAAGGGGAGTGGAGTTACAAACAAAAAATACAATAGTGCCTATGCCATTATCTTTACCAAGATCTTTATTTCTTCCTGTGGCTTCAGTCAATCGTCTAGTGTCCTATCCTTTCAATGTGTCAAACTCCCTTTAGCATTGCTTATAGTGCAGTTCTAGAGGTGACGAGGTACCTCAGCTTCTGTTTATATGGGAATGCCATAATTCCACCATCATGTTTTTAATTGAAACGTATTGAAGTATATCAGCCATACATAAACATGAATAAACAATAAGTGTATAGTAATAGTTGTGAATGTACAAAACAAACATACATAACATCATACAGGGCTCTCATACCTCATCCTACCAACAATACCTTGCATTGCTGTGAAACATTTTTAACTAATGGTTAAAGAGCATCCTCAAAATATTACTACTAACCAAAGCATTAATATTTTCCCCCAACCAACCCTATTATTACTATAATTATATCATTATGTATGCATGAACATACATAAACAATAAGTGTATAGTAAAAGTTGTGAAATTACAAAGAAAACATGCATAACATCATACAGGGCTCCCATACATCAACCCACCACCAATACCTTGCATTGTCGTGAGACATTTGTTACAAATGATGAAAGAATATTGTCAAAATCTTACTACTAACTATAATCTTTATCTTACGTTTGCTGTATCTTCTTTCCAATCCACCCTATTATTATTTTTTAAAATATTTTTAGGACAGAAGTTGTAAACTTACAAAACAATCATGCACATGTGCAGAATTTCCATACAACACCCCTCTATCAACACACCACACTGTGGTGGAACACTTGTTACAGACTATGAGATAATACCATCCGATTATTACTGGGTCCCTAGCGTATATTTGGCACACTTTTGCCATACTTCCCCATTATCAACATAGTACATCTTTGGCATAGATGCATGAATATTACATTATTATTGTTAGCCACAGTCCATAGGTCACTCCAGTTGTATTTTTTCCGTGTTTCTCCACATTCCCACCACCCTGCAATAGTGATGTACAGCGGCTTCAGCTCTCTTTCTTTCTTTTGGCTATGAATATCCAGTGCTCTCAACATCATTTGTTGAATGGACTGTTCTGCCGTAGCTGAGTGGGATTGAGAGGCTAGTCAAAAATCACTTGACCATAGATGTGAGGGTCTATTTCTGAACATCAATTCGTTTCCATTGGTGTATGTGTCTGTTTTTATGCCAGTACCATGCTGTTTTTACCGCTGTAGCTAGGTAATATTATTTAAAACCTGGAAATGAGAGTCCTCCAACTTTGCTTTTTCTTTTTAAGATGTTTCAGGCTATTCAGGACCCCTTACCCTTCCAAATAAATTTGATAATCATGTTTTCCATTTATTTAAAAATGCTGGTGGAATTTTTATTGGGATTGCATTAGATCTGTATATCAATTTGAGTAGAATTAACACCTTAATGATATTTAGTCTTTCAATCTGTAAGCATGGAATGTTCTTCCAATTATTTAAGTCTTTTTTATTGCTTTTAACAATAAGTTGTAGTTTTCTGAATACAAGTTCTTCACATCACTGATTAAGTTTATTCATGAATATTTGGGTTTTATCTGTCATATTTTATTTTCACCACTCTTTTGACATTTTAGTTACTTTTATTGACATAAACTTCATTTCTAGACTCTCTTCCAGGCTTCCATCTCATGTCTTTTCTTTTCAGGCTGTAGTATACCCTTTAGTATTTCCTGCAAAGCCAGTCTCTTGGTTACAAACTCTCTTAGTTTCTGTTTATCTGTGAATATTCTAAACTTGCCCTCATTTTTGAAAGACAGTCTTGCCAGATATGAGATTGTTGGCTGGAAGTTCTACTTTTGCAGTCTCTTAAATATACCATACCACTGTCTTCTTGCCTCTATGATTTCTGATGAGAAATTGGCACTTAATCTTATTGGGTATCCCTTATATGTGATGCATTGCTTTTCTCTTGCTGCTCTCAGAAATCTCTCTTAGTCTTTGGCATTTGATATTCTGATTAGTATGTGTCTCAGAGCTGGTCTATTCTGATTTATTTGTATGGGAGGATGTCGTGCTTCTTGGATATGGATATCTATGTCCTTCAATAGGGTTGGGAAATTTTCTATCATTATTTCTTCAAATATTCCTTCTGCCCCTTTTCCCTTCTCTTCTCTTTCTGGGACACCCATGACACATATGTTTGCATGTCTTTTGCTGTAACTTAGTTCCCTGAGACTTTGTTCAATTTTTGCCATTCTGTTCTTCATCTGTTCGTTTGTGTGTTCTCTTTCAGAGGCCATTTCTTCAAGCTCACCAATCCATTTCTTCAAGCTCAAATCTGCTATTATATGATTCCAGTGTATTTTTAATTTCATTTATTGCACCTTTCATTCCCATAAAATCTGCTATCTTTCTATGTATGCCTTCAAATTCTTCTTTGTTCTCATCCAGTGTCTTCTTAATATCCTTACTCTCTTTAGCCATCACATTGAATTTATTAAGGAGATTTGTTTGAACATCTGTAATTAGTATTATCAACTCTTTTATGCCATCTGGAGGCTTATCTTGTTCCTTACCTGGGCCATATATTTCTGTTTTTTGGTGGGGATTGTAATTTTTTGTTGGTTTCTTCGCATCTGGCTTGCTAGAGTATTTATTCTGGATTCTGCTTCTCTCTTTAGCTGAGGGCTTTCTTGCCCTTTCTTACTTGCTGGTTGTGTAGTAGGAGCCAAAGATATAGTTGGTGCTGTAAGCTGTGGAGGCTCAATCTGCCCTCATTGCCCCAGGGACTGATGAAGCCTCTCGCAACGTTCTCCTTTGCCAGGGGTAGGGACAGAGCCTCAGCTGTGTGGAATAATCCAAGTCGTACAGGCCCAGACTGTAGCTGCCCAGAGAGACTGATGAAGCTTCATGCCTCTTTCTCCCCTGCCTGGGGTAGGGATGGAGCTGCAGGTGTGGGCAGCAATCTGTGCTGTGCCTGTCCAAAATGACCACGGTTGCCCCAGTAGACTTCCAACTATTCAGTCTGTGCCAGTCGAATGTACCTTCAGTTACCTGGGGAGGCTGGTGCAAGGCCTTCCAGCTTCCTCCCTGCTAGAGTTGGGGCTGAATCTTAGGCTAGGGCTGCAGGCCAATCTGGGTGAAAGAAACCAGTCCCTACAGTCACTGTAATTTTCAGTCAGCCCCGCTTCCCCTCATGCTGGGGGTGGAGTCACAATGGGGGCTACTGGCCTTTATCCAACTTGCACAGGTTCAAGCTTTAGCTGTTCTTAGGGTTATACTTTAGCCAGCCAAATTTACTAATCAGTAGCTGAAATCAGTGGCCAACCATCACTTCCTCCCCTTTTTTGGGGAATAGAAACTTCCAATTCCTGCCACAGAGTAGCTCTTGAGGTGACTAGTGCTGCCAAAGTATTTGATCACTGGCCTCCGCAGCGTGACCTGTATTTTCCCGGAGAAGTTGGCACAGGTCCTCCCAGCTTCCTCCCTGCCAGAGGTGGAGCTGGGGCTTATGTTAGAGCTGCAATCTGATCTGGATGGAAAGAGGCTGGTGCCTGCCAACACTGTGATTTTTCAGTCCAGGCCACTTCCCCTCGTGCCAGGGGCAGAGTTAAGATAGCGGCTACCGGCCTCTTTCTGACTTGAACAGGTTCAAATTTTAGCTATTCTTAGGATTATACTTTAGCCCGCTGAATTTCTAATCAGTAGCTGAAGTTGTCTTTTCCTCCCCCATTTTTGGGGAAGTGGAACTTCCAATTCCAGCTGCGGAATTTTAAAGCTAGTGTTACTAGACAAAGAGGTGGCCACTTCTGTGGCAACTATTGAAGGATGAGTCAAATGAAATGTATGTTTTTTGCTAACCACAGAAGTCATGTGGGGTAACAGAGGAACACTGAGTAGAAGACCTAGCTTGGGGATCTGGATTCTTCTCTGGGCTCTGACTCCAACTTTTTGGGGAACATCATTCTTTCTCTTTTCTCTATTTTGTTTTTTGGTTCTTATTTCTTTCTTTAAGTGTAAAATGAAGTCAAAATGGTTGATCTCTTTGTCTCTGTAAAGTAAAAACAAAACAAAACAAAACAAAAAACTGCCTATGTCCTCCAAGAAAATTAATTTAATGATTAACATTTCATATAATAAATGACGGAATTCTTCTCCTTCCAGTATGTACATACTAAGATGACAGTCGATGTTCAACACTAAAATTCAGTGCTTACTTTATTTACTATATTGTTATCTAAATTGATAACTAAATTACTAAATTGTCAACCCACAGAGGAATAACAACTTAAGAAGAATTGAGATACCCCAAGAGCCTCTAATCAACCCTTTTTAACCTCAAAACCAACATCTTAAAATAATACATCATAAAGTAATGCCAATAATGCATTCAGAGATTCAGCCTATTTAAACATTTCAGGGCAATATTTGTTGACATGAATGGTTCATTATAAAACATTAATCTAATAAATGCCTAGGGAGTTTACAAATGCATACTTGTCAAAATGTTAATTAATTAAAATGAATTAAATTTAGCAAAACTATTATTATCCATGCCTGGCAATTTAGGCAAAGAAGGAAGTATGTCCTGTTCCCAGTGATGTCTAATAAATAGAACACTGGATTAATTATTAGGAGCCAAAGTCATATTGTTGCTATTTGGACATGCTGCTTAGAAAGTCAGGATTCTGTTCACAATTCAATTGAGCACCAAGATATAATGCTGGGGGGAGATGCAAGGTCATTATGCATGATTTGAGGTAAGGATTCATCTGTGATCCATCTGTAATCTGTAAAGCACAAAGATAAATCTTAGCATGAAGTACAGTAGCAACCAAAGGCAGAAATAAGAATCAGAGACTGGAAAGGAAGTTCACAGAAAATGGACCAGAGAGCTGCCAAAACCTTTCTCATCAACCCTTTTGCCACGAATTCAGCAGCTTTCCTCCTGGATTGTCTGAAATGTGCCATTCCAGACTCTGACAAAGAACATCAGGTACCAGAATTTTGCTGATCTCTGCCATGACTTTGCTGCCTGAACTTAAATAGTAATATTCCATTCTATAATTTCAACATAAGGGACATAATGAACAAGAGCCACATAGACTGTGTCCTCACCCTTTGGAAGCTGGTAATTGGTAAAAGTGGCTCTAATGAAGAGCCTAAAAGAGGAAAATGCAATTAACCAGTAACTCTGTATAGTACCTAATTTGATTTTCTTGGCTTGTTAGCTCAGCTGGTTGGAGCATGGTGTTAATGAAGACAAGATTGCAAGTTCAATTGCCATATGGTCCAGTTAGCTTCACTCTACTCCATGGCTACTGACCAAATGAGTTCTATTGGTCACAAGAGGAGTTAGACAAGAGAGGAGGAACTACAGAAAATCCATTACTACCACTGCCCTGCAAACTGAAAGCGGTACTGTTGAGGGCAAGGTTGTGATGACTTTAGCATTGACTAAGGAGGGGAAGCAGAAACAAGGAAAACAAAGGTTGGTAAAGGAACCGCAGCAGAGAAAGGACAGAATGATAGCTTTACCATTTCCTTATTCAGAGGTGGGTCTCGTATCCACAGGCTCACTCAAACCCATATTTGGGCCTTTGTCCCCCTTCATGTCGTGATCTTTTTAAAGCAAAGGTGAAATGTAGACAAACTCTAACTTAAACCAATTATAAAACAATCCAAAGGTCTCCAGGTAATTGCTTGATTATAAAGGAAAAATTTATGCCTGATCTTAACACCACAAACACATCTCCTACAAAAGAGAACTGTAATATTAACACATACCTAGCGTGCAATAACCAACCTGATATGTAAGACCAAGCCAACACACCTGGGAGTCAGTTTTATGACACCTCCAGAGACATGTGAGTGGAAGGGCTGGAGCCAAATAGGTTGCTGGCAACTCCTCTCCATAATGCCGTAGCTGATAAAGAAATCTGAAGTACAACCATTGAATAAATTACCTTGGTATGAAAGGGCAGCTTTATGAGCCAAAATCAAGTACACAGCAAAGTTTCTGGTTCACCTTTAAGGCTTTTACCTCATACATTTGGCCCTTCACCTCTTCCCATCCACAAAGGAAATAATTTACATCTCTAGGCCTTCCATTTTAAAGGAAAACAAAGCCTTCCTAGAAAATTTTGGAAAAACCCCAGGATTCAGGTTACAATTATATTCACAAATCTCCACAGCTTGCCTGAAGGTTTGGAGGCAGAGATCAAGCCAAGTCCTACCTCACTCCATGCTCTCTCCTAATAGATTCATTGGTCAGCAACATTTGATGGAAAATTACAGAGTAGATAATTCTCAGACCTTACATAAGTCAAAACAAGTGGTGTAATATTAGAAGTGGTTTGAATGATGATTCAGTCTAAGGAGTCATCAACAAACTTTTTTGCACTCTTCCTCTTATATTTTTCTTTTCTCTTATAATAACAGACAAAATTCTTTCTAGTGAGAAGTGTGCAAACAAAGAGACAGAACAATTAACTAGTGGTCTGCTCCCTTACTAGAAAAATGCCTGAACAGCATTCCGTTATCTTGTGATAATACGACCATTTATGTGTGTCACATTTTCATTTTCAGCTCTGTGTTCATTTTAATTATTTTCGTTTAAATACCCAGTCTTTCTCTCCTGCACATGCCTTGCTAATCAAAATGTTTGATTCATTAACATTGCTAAAAGTTACAGCATTTTATTAATACAATAAATTTCAGCAACTAGGTCTAGGGCAGCAATTGTAAGTACTAAGGCCAGCCACCATAATATTCTAAGTGTCTTAGGAAAGTTAGATAAGAACTGTTATACCAGATAAGCGCCTGCCATAGGAGTAGTGCTCTCATGCCCCCTATTGGTTATTGAAGAGCAAATTGAAGTTAAGCCTTTTTGTGACCAGAGAAAAAGGACCAGTGTTTTCATTTGAATTTAGTTTAAACTGTAGATTTTAAACGATACATATATATATTTATGTACACAGGCACATGCACACACGCGCGCGCGCGCGCGCACACACACACACACACACACACACACACACAAGCTGGAAGTATCCCTGTGGTTAAACTTTTGAGTTCAAACTCAAAGATAAAACAAGACATTAAAAGAGAGGGTAGATTTAGCACTACAGATAAGAAAATTCCCTCTTATAGTCTTATAGTCAGCTATCGGTGAGTGCCAATTATGCACTAAGTAATTTAATGTTAACATTTTGGTATTGTACAAACAGCATGGGCTTTTAAACCAAGTTGCCCTGAGTTTGAGTCCAAAGAGTTTTCTTCTTTATTACATTGAACTATATAACTATATAAAGTTATATTTTTCATGTTGAAAATAATATGGGTCATAATTCTTCTTGAACATTTTTGTTATAAGAACTAAAAGAATAGTAATTTATTTGAATATGCCTAGTAAGCATACAGTAAATGCTAAGTGAATGCTAGTTTTCTTTTTGTTTCTTGCAATAACTGTGATGCAAACATTACCCTATATCCTCATTTTATAGATAGAAAAATTGAAGTCCAGAGAGATAAGGAAATCTATCCAAGATTTTGCAGTTTGTAAATACCAATGGTGGAATTAAATCCCAGAAGATTTTGCCTCCAATATGAATGTTCATCTTCTTGTGTTACTGTTTATCTAAACACAATGTAACTTTATAATTCCTTGCTATAGAATCATCTCTATGAAAGTTACTTTACCTTGAACTATATCCTATACATTTTTTAAAGTAAAATGCAAAGAAAAAGAAGCAGTGGTCTTATTTGTAAAAGTGCCCAGAGAGTAGAATAAAAAAGATTTTACTTGTGTTATTAAAAAAAAAAAAGAAAAATTAGCCAGTTTAAATATGTGTGTATACAAAACTGATTTACATTACAATGACATATAGAACTCTTCAGTTGACAGCTATTTCCTATCTCAATGAGAAAATTATACTATCTCTTTGCATTCTGCTACCACTTCTATTAGAAATATCAGCTACCGGGATGATATGATGGGTTTCCATGCCTACTGGAAAAATGAATGAAAAGTAATTACACAGATTTTGATTACCACATGTACATATTTACAAGCAGAACTAAGTATTCCTGAAGTAGAGTTTTAATTATTAAATAGAACTGGTAATATGCTCAACAAAATGAAGACAGTTATAAAGTACTTTACTTTTACCTAGTAATTATCTGTGCTTATTCATTTTTGTAATTGGTCAAACTTTTAAAATAATGTAACCAGAAATATATTTGATTATGTTTTTTTACCAGTGCTTTAGGTTACAAATTGTTCAAAATTGTTTAAATCATATCCCTATATGCTAATTTTTACAGCAGAAAAGAAGGCACATGTATGAGAATTAAATACATAATTATTTCCATTTCAAGATAATGTGGAAGAGCTTAAGGACTTAAATATCTGCCCACATACAGTCATTTCCTAGATAGATCATAAATCTAAGTTAATTAGGCCAAGGAATCCTTTTTTGATGGGTCTGAAATTTGCACATATATATTTAATAATGAGTAATTGTAGGTCATTTCTTTATCAGCAAAGACATGTGCCATTATAATTCTATTAATCTTAGTGGAAACTGCTAAGCTAAGGTTATACAAGTCAATTAAGCTTTGCGAATAGAATAAACTATAACAAATAAGTATATATCAGAACACCAATGGTCATTCTTGGAAAGTCATTCATTTGTTCATTCATTCACTCAAGTATTTATTGGCTATCTGTTATATATATCAAAAATATATCAAGGTTTAATTCTGTTATACTACTTACTAACTAATCAATATATAAGAGACCGCTTTATATCTTCAAATCTCCCTTATCTATAAAATAGGGATGAGATATTTATTGCATTTAATATCTCTGCAATAAATATTATCTTGATCTAAACCTGAGCTTTTTTTTCTGGAGTGGGCAAGTCACTTCACCACTCTATAAAGTTTTCTTGATCAATAAATTGTGGGACAAGAATACGTGTGAAATCCATTCTGGAGCTAGCGTTCTATGTTTCTATGATCCTCCTTGCCTAAAAGTCAGAACTAGACATTGAGATAATGATCCAATTCTTCTCTGCAACGGAACTATCTAATGGAAACATGAGTTAACTTTATCCCATAATTTGAACTAAGTCAAGTATATAGAGTGTGGAAACATATTGTTTAATAAAAATACTTGAGCGAAGCTTTAGTTTCAAATGGGCTACTCTGTTCTACCTAAGGGAATTTTCCATATGTGTGTTTTAAAACACATAAACACCTATGAATGGAAGAAAAGTAAA
Organism: Cabassous unicinctus; assembly: GCA_029593785.1. NCBI lineage: Eukaryota > Metazoa > Chordata > Mammalia > Cingulata > Chlamyphoridae > Cabassous > Cabassous unicinctus. The sequence goes on from JAQZBX010003824.1 coordinate 18,108, forward strand.
TTAAAAGCACAGAATGTGGTTTGAAAATATCTCCCTCAGATAGTAACTCTAAGATAACTTTTTGATGTTGCCTAAATATGGCAAAAATAGTCCTTCAATAAACATAGATATAAAAATGGTCAATAGAAATGTAACATTGAGAATGTTTTACCCAAGACTCACCCTAAAAATAATTGTTCCCAAGGTGCTGTATTTCCCTGCACTGGCTGTATTTTGTCTACTTTTTCTTTACATATAGGTCATTGACATGTTGATAATTGTGGAGATATGAAAAGAATGAAAATATTGTTAAACACTTTTAAACCATATAGGAGCCTTAATTCTGAGATTGCGTTCAATAAATCTAGGGTAGTTTAAACAGTAATATGTTTCTTCTCTCTGCTTTTTAGGACAAGTTGACTGAAATTTGTCAAATTTTTAGATTGTGCTGAATTTTCCTGAAAAATTCTCAGGAAATGATCCTCCCTGTAGTTGCATAACTGAGAATCAACCGAAGCAAAGGAGAATTACCTTGAAGGTCAGCTATGTCAGACAGGTCTACCCTTTTAGGATATAATGGCTTTGCTAGGCTTGCAGCAGCGATGAGGGGAAGAAAGAAAGAAAGAAAGAAAAAAAAAAAAAGACAAGCATGGTAAGAGTTACTCTGTATAACATTTTAGAGGCTTTTAGGATTTAACCCAAATACTTTCAACCCTATCAAAACCTCATGCTCGCTTTTCCTGTAAATTTACCTCTTTGACTTCCTTATGTTTGCTACATGTTCTTGAAACAAACAAACAAATATCAGCAAAACCAGTTATGAGGGACAGTAAGAAAAAGTAGCAGCGTGCATGCATAAATTCCTTCAACAAATAATTAGGAAAAATACACTGCATGATCTTCAAAAAGGGTAAGAGGAAAATAAGTCGTTATTGTGAGTGGTGTTCAGAGAATAGGATTATATGTCAATATATAAGTAGGAGTGTTAATTTATATGTATCTGTCTAAATAAAAGATATTATTTTAGTTATTATAATGAATATCCAAGACTTTTTCTGAAGAAATTCCATTTCAAAGATCAATTGAGTTTGAAATGATGCCTTCCTCACCTTTTAAAATTTGGGTCTTAAAATAAATTCTGCATAGTGTCAAATGAGAATAAAATTGAAATGCCCTTATTTATATTCTCAGAGGTGGTGATGAATTGTAATTAGAGGAGGAGATGGAGGAAGGGAGCAGGGATGTTAGAGTCATTTGGAGCTTTTCCAAACACACACACATGTGTACACACACACATACTCTGGAGACTTTAGGAATCACTGCCATAATAAACCATTATCTACCCCTCAAGTATGTCAGAGTAGAAAATATATCGAGAACCACAGGTCCAGATCAACCTTCCAAAATATACTTTAGTTTAAAAAATAAACATGATACATACCTATTCCAAAAGCATCTGAATGACTCTAACTAAGAGACTGTAGTATAGATAAAAATAATAAGGTAACTAGAATTGTATAAGCACTTACTCTTAGCTTGGTAGTGCCCTAGACAATTTACTTTTATCTTATTTGCAAATATGTAATACTCTCAAAAAGAAAGCATTAAACCTCTTCATCAGGTGACAAAATGGTCTCATAGAGAATTAGAATTATTTGCTCAAGTTTACACAGCTTGTACATTCCAAAGCAAGAATTGGGGCCCAGATGTACTTAGCATCAAATTTTACACTCTTTCCACTACATCAGACTACGTCACAACCTAGGACATGGATTGTCATTTGACTCAAATACATGGTAAAAATGAGACACGTTATTTTAGAGCAGTACATGGAAATATAATCTAATTGATGTTTTCTCTTTATCTCAAACCCCTCCCAATTAATTAGAATTCCAATTACTTTTAGATGTGTTTTTTTCCAACTCTGCATTAATTATCATTATTTGCCCTATTTCATAATAAATAACAATGATACAGAAAGATCTGTATCTTTTAGTGCAGGGGTTCTTAACAGAGGTCCACAGAAAGATTTCATGGGGTCCATAAGCTTAAATTGAAAAAAATGGACTTATCTTCATTTTCTCTGACCTCTAACTGAAATCTGGCATTTCCTTCACTTATGAATGTATGCAATAAATTACAGTAGTATTCATCTCATATCACATTGCAGTTGTTACATATCTCGAAAAATCACTTACCCTCATTCATACTTCTAAATTAAGGTAGTTTTGTTGGACTGGACACTAGATCACACGTGATCACAGTCCTGCTGTGTACAAAGTATTGTTGGACATAGTTGGCCAACTATCTGGCAACACAGAGTAGGTAACAAACAGAAGATCTGCAAGCAGTGTCTTTGATCTTTTGAAGTATAAGGGTGCCATTTTGCAAAGATAAACCACAGGGTCAGCACAAGTTATAGATGTCGAAAATTTCACTCAGCACAGTAATAATTAATGTAACTATAACAAAAAATAAAAATTACAAAGCAAAAAAATATAACCTCAAGAAATAAAAAACGCCTGAAATACTTAACACATTCAGCATGTGCTGCATGATTATTAGTGGCTTTGAATGAGCCAGTTGTGTTGAAAATTTCTTAACAGTGACATCAGCTGCGTTTTTAGGTAACCAATCATATCAAAGAGACTCACCAATCATATAGAAGAAACACAGTTATGAGATTTTAATTAGTAACCAAGCCATGAAAAATGACAAGTTGAAATTGTCGTATGTGACAAACACAAAGACGCTTGCACATTTGATCCAGACAAAATGGCCACCTTTGTTGTGCAGATTAAATGTGCCTATTTTTCCTGCCATCTTGAGAAATCTGTTACTTAAACTGTGCTGGCAGCTCAACGCCTAGTAGTTATTCAGCTACCAAATGGTGAAGTAGAGCATTCTCACTTTGGTTGCCCAGTGATTGTGTAACATTCAAGTATTTCCCTGTCTACAATTGTTTGTTAACATATAAGTGAAAGTTGGTAAGCTGTTTTCATTGATTGTTAAAATTTTACAAAACTGGTGAGTTTAAATGAGACTTTGTAACATTTTGTAAGTAGGTTACTTTTAACACAAATAGACACGCTGGCTACAAGTGTAAATCAGGCATGCCCGCCATGAGTCTGTCGATCCATGCAATCGACGTTTACGTCTTTTAGTTGCTGATATTGCGGCGTATAACTGTCTGTGATCCTAGAGATATCTGCAAATGCCCACATGCATTATATGTTTTTTTTTTTGCCGCTAGGTTGCTAGGAAGGTTCTGAAATCTACAGGACTCTACATACAATTCCAGGAAAGATACCCAATTCCAGAAAGGACACGAATCCTGATCGACTGCTGTAATCTACATCTATCAGAGTTAAAAATTACTTATTTATATGCATATTTATCACACAAATTACTTTAAAAACTTACAAAATACAGAATGTTAAAAGCTGTCAATTAAGTTATGTATTTTATTTTACAGACCCAATTTAAGTTGAAATGTTGAAGTAAAGGAAATATGATGAAAGTTATGTATTGTTTGGTTTTACTTGTATTAATGAATGTGATGGAATTCAAAAACCACAGTGTTTTTTTGTGCAGAAAAATTCTTGCTAACAGAAGTATGAAGCCAGCGAAACTGAAAGACCATCTCATGTCTGTCCATGCTGAGAATGCATCTAAAGATGCAAGTTTTTTTTCATGAGAAAAAAGTTCAATTCGAAAAAGCAGGGATGCTTCCAAAGTTTGGATTTGCCGTTTCACGAAAACCTGTGCTTGAAGTATCATATAAAATTGCTTGCCGGATTGCCAAGCAAAAGAAGCCTCACGCTATTGGAGAGACTCAGTAAAGTCATGTGCCTGGAAACGGTCTAATTGGTGTGGGGACAGGAACAGAGGAAGAACCTGGGAGGGGTTCCCTTGTGAAATGATGTAACACATTCTAGAATAGTTGATATGTCTTTTAATATTTTAAAACAGGTTATGCAGGAATTGGCAGCTTCTCCACTCCCCTTCAGTATGCAATTGGATGAAACTACAGACATCTCTCAATGTAGCCAGCTCCTGTTTTTCTTCACTAAGTGCATGCTGATGCCATCAAAGAAGACTTCTTATTTATGGATTTCTTTCAGAAACTATGAAGGCCGTCAACATTTTTTAAATGGTAAAAGTTTTTTTCACAAATAAAACTTTAATTGGAAAGAAAAACTTCATTCTCTTTGCATTGATGGCAAGCTCCTGCAGTACTTGGTAATACATCTAGTTTTGCTACTTTAGTAAAATAGAAGCTCCTCAAGTCATCTTCACTCATTGCTTTTTACACAGACATGCCCTGGCAACAAAGAGTCTTCCAACAACACTGAAAGAAGTTTTGTCAACAGCCATAAAAGTTATCAACTTTACCAGAAAAGTTCTCTGAATCATCATATTTTTTAAAGATTTTGTCAAGAAACGGGAGTAGAATATGAAGTCCTTCTCTACCACACAGAAGTGTGCTTGCTTTAAAGAGGACAAGTCTTGAAGCACTTATTTGAACTAAAGGCAGAAGTTTCACTTTTTCTGAAAGAAAAAGAAAACCCACTCTCAGAACATTTTAAAGGAAAGCATTTCAACCATGGGTTGGCTTACCTGGCAGATATTTTTCACCATATGAATGAGAT
>JAQZBX010003824.1:22838-63403 GCA_029593785.1 Cabassous unicinctus
TTTTTTTTTTTTTTTTTTTTTGAAAAGAGATATCTGCAAACACTTGGAAACATGACAGAACTCTTTTAAAAGTTATTTCTATCTTGGTGGCATGAAAATTGAACCATGGATCCACAATCCTTTTCTTTCTGATATAAACTGTATCAAAGATGTTGACTTAGCCGAAGATGAATGCCTTGATCTTAGGACAAAAAACTTGCTACAAATGGAGTGTAACTCAAAAAGCCCTGGAGAATTCTGGTGTTCCCTGCAAGAAGCTTATCTTCATCTTGTAAAGCGAGCTACGGAAGTTTTGATTCCATTTGCAACAATACATCTTTGTGAATCGGGATTTTCAACACTTATAACAATAAAAACAAAAAATTGAATTCAGTTGGATGGCCAACATTATATGCATGTTGCCTTGTTAAATACTATACCACAGTTAAATGTTCTTATTCAAGATAAACAACAGTCTGCACATTGACATGTTTTAAAAAATATAAAATTTAACTTTAACTTTCCCATATTTTGGATGTATTGGATTAGTATTTAATGTGTTAAGAAAGAAGCACATATGTATAGTATTGTGTCATATGTTCCTGATTTTATTAACTGCATTTTAACTGATTTCCTTTGTAATTTTATTTTACGCATTTGAAAACATTATTCTTGTTGGGATGTATTGGTGTGGGTGTGATATATTTATTAAATAAACACTATAAAGTGGACTTAGTATGAGTTTTATTCTGATGTAGTGTGTTCTGAATGCAGTGGATAACTGCCTGCGAAAAGGCTGGTAAGGATGGCAGAGATGGTTTTATGATGCCGGGGGAAAACTCGAATTTCTAAACATTTGCCGAAAATGACTATTTGAATAGATGTTGAATTGTGTTAGGTTATCAGGTATTGAAATTATGGGAAAGTTGTAAAACATAATTTTGAATAATCCTAAAATTTAATTTAAAGACATGCCAATGTTGAGTGTCTTAAATTATCTGCCACTGCATTCTGAGAAGGGGTCTGTGGTTTTCACCTGACTGGCAAAGGGGTCCGTGGAACAGAAAAAAGGTTAAGATCGCCTGCTTTGGTGACAGGGTATTATATGAAAGCATAAACTGGAATATGCTTTACTGAAGGCTATATTAATACCGTCTCACAATAATTTCAGTTTTATCATCTCCATAATGAGTTTCCCTACACATTTAAACAGTAAATTTCACAGATACTGTATCAATTAATTTCTCAAGTCCCATAATGTGATTGCAACGTATGCAGTGCAAAAACCTAAATAGCTAATGTGTTTTTTAAAAGAGACATACATAGATGGAAGTCACACTGGTAATAGATCGGTGTTTTCAAATTCTAAAAAGAAGATGATTAGTCTTGGCAAGCTTTTTTTTTCCTATGAAACATATTTTAGCTATGAAATCTCAAGTCTATATTTAACTACAAAGTCTTTTTGACATATATGAAGTTCAAAGAAGATGATCAATGCATTGCACAAGCAGATTTGAAGACACCCCAATATGATATTAAATGATAATGATCAAATTCTTAAAGCATAGTCAGCCTAAAGAACCAGATGAATTACATCTGGTTGTCTTTTAAAAATATGATATGCAGCATATTTTTCCTACCTGGCTCTCTGCCCAAACATGAATTGCATTTAGCTAACTGAAATAAGCATGTAAAATTCTTCATAATCATCAGCTTTATAATGTAGGGTAATTCTCCCTCTGTATTTAGCATCTAAATTCTAACAACTAGAATTATACAAAATACATTCCATTTAAGAATAAAACCTAGTTGTATATGTTTAACAAACTAGAAAACTGGAATGTAAGTGATAATGTAATGACAGAAAAATGCCAGAAAGATTTTCTACCGAGAACAAGGCTTTTAATTGAGTTTACCTTCATCTTAAATACCAGAAGCATTTTGAGAAAAAAAGAAGGGCAGCATTTTTCTTTTAATACTAAAATAATGGTCTTTATTCTAAATTATAAAAATAATCAATGTGTTTATATTTGAGAAATCAGGCCATCATAGAAGTACATAGGCTAAAGGAAATATTACATTTCTATTCAAAACAGTGAGGTTGCTCTGTACAGACATAATATACATCACTGAGTTTTCAAAAAAAAGTTTTGGAGGTTTCTGTCTCATAGATATTACCACTGCTCATTGTCCACCCAACTACCAAACACCAGTCCCCACATCCTTCAGTCTTCCTTGCTGACAGAGAGTTTTGTTAGGGCTTTCACTATCTGGTATCCAGTTAAGATGAATCTCTCACAAGTCCTGAGAAGAGATGGGGAGGGGTCGTGACTAATACAATTCATTCATGGAAATTCTCACTCCTCTTAATAATTACTGGGCAGGCAAATCTGATTATGGACTTCTACTAAAGGTCTTCATTAGGAAAAAAAAAAAAAAAGACAGAAGAATTGCGTCTCTATCTGGATATTGTAGTGTTTGTGGCACAGGAATCTGTTTCAGGAGGAGAGACATATTAAAGAGAGTATGTTTCCTAACCACCAGACTAATGGAAAATGCCAGATCCAGTCTTCTGTCACCTGAAGAAATTTTGCTCAAATTTAAGGCACTTTAAATTTGATATTTTATTCCTTATAGCAGAAAGTATCCTACTTGAGAAAGTATGATCTCAGTTTCTCATTTTTTTGTGGGAAAAAATGGTAGGGAAAATATATAATGAAAATATTTGCTTAGTTTATATGTATATAAAGTATATGTACATGTGAATATGTACCATACATTTTTCAAAGGTTTCTTATAAATGGATAGAGATGTTAATCCTTGGGAATGAGAGATGATATGGGGAAAGGAACATCACTTTTTAGTTTATAGAGTTCTGGTTTGAATTTGTTTTAAAGCAAATATGTTCTATGAATTTAATAACAGGCACACAAATAAGAAGTAAATATTAACCACCATTCAAATGTAGGGGGAAAGAACATTTCAGAATTTGGAGGGAAATTAAACATATATTAATATTTCTCTTTTTTCTCCCCAAAATTTTGCTTGCATCTTGTGTTGGTCAGGATTTACTTAATTGCAATGAATAATTTCTTATTTAAAATAACCATCTCAGGAAGGGTAGGATTAGAGGATTTGTTGAAGATTTGAAACCTGGGATGTGACTCCCTTCAGGTCTCTTTGTCTCCACATCTCTCAGTGTTGCTTCTCTGCTCTTTGAGCCTGACCTATCCCTACGAATAGGGCAACTGACTATTCAGGCCTTTACCAAGTTCCCACAGCTCCACAACCAGAGAATAAGGCTTGTTACACATGGCACCATTTTAAAATATTCTGTGAAAGACATGCTTTAGTTATTTGCCCCCCCCCCTTTTTTTTTTTACTAATAACTGGCTGAAAGTGAGGCAAAGTGGCTCTCCTGAATTGAATATTGGGCCTCCTTATACCCAGGGCACATATAACACACCTGGCTCCTGGAGTGTCACTGTGAGCAGAAAACTGGCTCCATTTGTGCCTGCTACACATTCTTTGCCCAGAGAGGGATAGTTCTCCAGCAAGTCCCTCCTGTTGTGTGAGTTTTAAGGACACTAGCTTTCACAGATAGTACTTAGGCCCTTGGAAGTCAAGTCCTGCTGCTGCTGCACCACAAATGTGTGGAAGGGGCTGGAGGCACTGACAGAGCCTGTTAAAATCACTATCTCAGGCCTTACAAACTGTAACATTGCAAACATTTTCTTTAGATGTTCCTCTATGTGAATAAGAAGACGCTTCTGAAGGGATTGGTCACCAGCATAAATAAACCTATACCCAATGTGACATTTAATAAAGATAAATTTGAGAATGAAGGAAGCAGAAGGGAAGACATGATTGAAAGCTTGTTTGAGTACCTACCATGGGCCAGACACTGTGAAGGTTATTTTACTTACGTCCACTGTAACTAATTCTGATAGCCCTAGTGCCACCTTAACTGGTATAGATGATAAAATTAGGGCTTTGGGATTTTAAATAATTTTTCAAAAGTCACAAAGACAAGTGACAGAGCTGGGATTTGAATAAATGCCTATCTTTCACCACAGTCTAGGATGTCTTCAGTCCTGTCTTCACAATATCACAAATGTAATAAGGTTTTAATATTCTTTACAAGTATGTAAATGTATCATTCAATATAAATAAGCATCAGACAACTAAGTATTGTCTTAGTAATCACATGCAAAATAAAGAATGAAGGCAATTATCCATGCAAAACAAGATAACATTTTTGTAAACCATTTACATATATAGACTGTTATTTTGCCTGTCCATAATATGGTGTAGTTCTTGTAGGTACTTTTTTCTTTTGTTAAGGTACTCTGGATCATTTTGAAGCTGAAGCATCTTCATATCATCATCATCACCACCACCACCACCACCACCACCACCATCATATTTACATTGCATGTCACATTTGTGAAGCTCTGTAAACTATATTGCCTCAATTGAGCAACCTACCAACTGATGGGAAACTGAGAATCAGAGAAAAGAAAGTTACTCAGAAAATGACACACATGGGTTATCACTGGCAAAGCCAGTTCCCAACACAGGACTGAATCCAAGCCTGATACATTTCAAGGCAGGGGGATGCTTTGTGGTTAATGGTGAGTAGTTTACCATTGCCCCTTACAGTTTATTCCAGAGTCTTTTATTCTCTATTCCTCTATTCCAAGTGACCTCCAGGTCCTTTAAATGAAAAGTTCTATGGGTCTATGCAGGTGAGCAAACAACTGAAACTACTCAGAACAAGAGAATTTGCTTTTTAAAAATATAAATTGCATGAACCTCATTGTAATTGTGGGTTTTTTTTCTCCTTAGATCACAGAAGTCAGGTCTTTACACATGCAGAGTTTTCTTGAGAATTAGAATAGTGACTGCACCAGTTATACACAGAAACAACTCAATGAAAAAACTCTCTGAGCTTGAAGTGATTCTTCAGTAAAAATCTTTGGGGAAAATGTGCTCATTCTTAGCTAAAATAAATAACTATACAGACATACACACTTTTTAATCTCATGCCATTATCATCCATAGTTTCACATCAGTGTCCTTCTTTCATTATACCAAAACATTGTATTTTTCATATTGCAAATGAATAGTGATTTGGGGAAAATAATTAAGTGTCTCTTCTTTTGAACAGAGTGTCTGTTTGTAGCTATAATTCCAATTACCTGAGTAGCATTTACAAATATGGATCTGTTATCACTAGTACCAGTTTTGCTTTGTTTTGTTTCATTGGTAAATTAGATAGGCATGTTTAGTGGTGATGGGGGGTAGGTATATGTGTTCTTAAAATATCTTTCTGAGTCATTCTGATGATTGGGAAGGTTGGGAAACACTTTGGTAGACCATCTATATTCACTGTGGAAAATATTTTTTAGAAAAATTGCAGGGGTAATTTAGAATCAAAGAAGCACTCTGTTCCTGTAACATTTGGTGAGTTAGACATTTCTAGGTCTGTGCCAACCATTATATCATAAGAGTGGATTATACTTAAAACCATCGTCAGATTGGATTTTGGAAGCATTTTTTCAACTGTGCCATCCTTGACCACTTGTAACAATTATGACTTTAGGAAAATCACTTAGACTTTTTAGCATTTCACAATCCTCATTTGTAAAATGGATAATAATAGTAACATCTATAAAATAAAGGACACTGCTAAGAATTGTGTAAGCTATGAAACATTGTAAATATAAAATAGCATAATATTCTTAATCACTCTCCCTTGTGAATTACCCTAATATTATTCAAAATTTGCCCATTCTTTGAAGCTTTCCTGAAGTCGCCTGGTTAGACTTAAGCTTTCTCTTCCCTGAACATCCATAGTATTTGACTAAATTCTTAAATTTGCTACATCACTTTCAATTTCATGTCATAACCCCTTTGTTATGAAACTACTGTCTGCCCCAGTAGGTTTTAAGCTTCTTGAGAGTGGAGCTTTTTTCTTTTTAGTATTATTATTTTTAGAGCTCTTTTCTTGATCATCTTGGCTAACCCCAGTGTCCAGCACAGGGCCTGGTATACAGTAGGGACATAACAAATGATTATTAAACCGCACAGATGAGGGCCTCAGGCTGTGAGAATGCATGAAGTGACCAGTCCTCCATTTTTTTTTTTTACTATCAGGCTGAGAATATGAGCAGTGTTTCATTATTCTTTTTGCCTAGTGGAAGCAGCAGTATCTTTGAAGTAAAAGGTAAAACATTCTGATTATGATCCTTTTCCCATGCCTGAGTGTGTCTAAGTTGTACAGGAATCTAAAAATAATCTACCAGCGAGTAAATATTCAGGATTACCATGTATGATAGTTTTAGCGACCCACTATGCAATATGATAGATAATATTCTTAAAGCAAATTGTACCTTTCTCTTTAGCATATTTAAGAGATAACCCTAAATCATTAGCTGCTATCCACTCATTCCTCTTAATTTCTGATATTTTCTAAAATGCTCCAAATTTATGATCTGGAAGCAACAGATATCCTTTAATATTCATTATTTTTCCCAAAATTTGTCTTTTAAATTATAAGCATCTTTGTAATTGCTTTGTACAAAAAGCTTTCTTTTTCTATTAAAAGGAATGTCACCTTAATATTAGAGTTTTCTAGCATCAGGGACATTAACAAAAATTGTTTTTTAAACCTTCCTTTTGCTTGTTAGATTGTATGTATTAGGTATATTGTTCGTAGTTATACCTGCAACATAAGATGCTCGCACAAAACATAGTGCTATCTTTTAATGTCTGTAGCGATCAACTCAAAAAGAACAATAATATTAAGTTTAAAGTTACAGAGCTTTGAAAAGTGGCTTGCTCAGCTGAGCAGTTTGGGTACATTCTGAAGACTCAGATGAATATTTCAGGCACTATCATTATCAAATCAATACTTGATTGCAAGAAAGATGTATCTGTAACGGACATATGTGCACTACTGCTTCCCGGTTTGCATACAAATGACTGAGCTCACACATACACTATTTGTCACAAACAAAGGGTTTATTGGTCTTAAGGATGGGACACAGAAATAAGGCAAAAGAACATTGAAGGTACAGCAGCAGCTAAAAGAGCCAGAGTAAACCAAGAATAAGCAAGAGATGGGATCCAAGAATCAAGGACCAAACACAGAAAGGAGGTAAAGAGAAAAACCTATACTACAAAAGGAAGGACAGCAGGACAGATTGTTTGCAGACTAGAGAGCACTAGGCCAGATAAGGGAAGAAGCGTTTCAGGGGTATTGCCAGAAAAAAAAAAAAAAAATGAACTACTAGATTATCAGACAATTTTGGCTTTGTGAAAAACTAAAAACAGGAGTGCCAAACAAATGAAATCAAGAGGCAATTAATTGCAGGAAAAAAAACCCACAAAAAGCTTTAAGAAAAGAAATCAATGCATAGTATACTACTTAGCTTAACAATAAAAAGTTACATCTTTTTGATAATGAAAACCCTTCAACGTGGAATCACATAAAGTAAGAAGGCCACGTCATCATGATCATGGGCTCTGCTGGAGAGCTGCCCACACCAGAGTTGAAATCCCACATATTTGTAGAGCTTTACAAAGTGATATTTTCTCCTCACAATTATCTTAGAAATCTGATAAGGAAGGTATTATTATGTACAACTTATACATGAAGAAGTTGAAATGACCTGCCCAAGGTCTCACTGTTGATTAGAGATGGAGTCAAAACTATTACAGACCTTATCGAACCCTAGGCTTGCTCTTGTCCAAGAAAACACCTCCAATAGAAAATGTCCCATTAACCCTGAGGGGGAACTTGGTCAGTTGGCACATTAGTTTGAGAGGCTTTTGTTATTTCTAGCTATTATATTTGAAAAGTGAATTTGTCCTAAATTTGTTAAAATGTTTTAATTTAACTACTTTGCCTTTTCCTCCTTTTGAATTAACGTTAAATTCATATTCCACTAAGGTGAATTAATTACTTATTATTTCTTAATCACTTTTTAATAGTATCTCAGTTAATCCTAACAACCCCATGAGAACAGCATTATCAAATGGAGACATGAGTGGGTTAAGTGGATTCCTCCTTTTTCTATAATTGAACCCAGGTAATTGGGGTTGCCATCATTTCTAATCTGAACATCATATGATTTATACACAAATACTCAAACTGCATGCAGAAAAGGGATAAATGCAATGTGTTAAAAATTTCAAGCAATTTAAATTTGTGCCTCACAAATGTGAGATATAAACTACATACCTCTTCCTAAGACAAGTGATGTACTGTCAACCACTTGAGGGTTTTAGTGTATGCACTCATGCAATGTATAATAATAAATACATAGAGTACGTACACTACGCCAGGTACAGTTCCAAGAAACTTATGTCTATGAATTTGCATAATCTTTACAACAATCCTAAGATGTAGCTACTAATATTTTATGCATTAAGAAACAGAGTCACAGTCCCAGAGAAATAAGACAATTTGCCCAACAACCCCACAGCTGGTAATAGTAGAATCGGATACAGACCCAGACTCCAAGAGCCAAGGGCTCCCATCCACTACCCTCTATTAACTCCCTCTACATAGGGATGATAAGCACATACCAACAAAGGAGCCTCCTAACTGCTTTTTGTACTTCTAGCTTCCTCTTACTCCACTAAAGGTAGAATCATCTTCCTAAAACACAGATCTTAACAAGCCACTCCCTGTGCAAGAGTAATTCAATGGCTTCTCATTAACTACCTCTTTAATGTGTAAGCAATTCCTTTGACAATCTTATCCAATTTCCCTCAGCTTTACCCCATCCCTTTGATATCCAGTGCTACTCACTGCACCAGAACCACACAAGGACTTATTTTTTCCACTATTGGAGTGGGGACTTATAAATCTGAAGATATTCCAGCTTTGTAACTCCACTTTCATTACTTGACAAAGAAAGACACACAGTCTTGCTATTTCCCCCAATAGGACAAAGGTTTGTTGTTTCTACTTAGTGCAATCTAGAGTCCTAGTGACTTTTAAATAAATTTAGATTAACTCTTAAAATTGATTAGAACCCATGCAACCAGTTGAAAATAAGTTTTCCCTGTTGTGAAGTTCCATAAAGGATGTGTGTGTGTGTGTGTGTGTGTGTGTGTGTATGTGCATGTGTATGTGTGTGCATGTGTGTGCATGTGCATGTGGGCTTGAGAGAGAGAGATTCCAGTAATTGTGGTGTACTTATTACATTCCCAGCACACTAAGGCTTTAGTTATTCTATGCCTTTATAAGAACCCAACAGTGTTGGTATCATTATCCCCATTTTGTGGTTGAAAAAAATGTAAAGTTCTGACTTTTTGAGATAACAGAGAGAAAGAAAAAAGATACATTGCAAAAGATTAAAATCTTTTGACAGCCTTTATCACCGTATTATATGCAGAATTCCTTAGTGATGACCAAAAATCTCAAATTATAAGTTATGAGCAAATAAGGAGTTCTCTGAGACATTCATTACCTTAAAGTAATCATCCCCATCACAAAATTTAAGTTTAATTATGTAATATAAAGGTGGTAATACAACATCCAAACAGAAGTCATCTCAGCATGCTGAGGTAAACACCTATATTTTAGGCAAGCTTGAGATTTGCTATTAATAAATGACAGAGCAAGTGGTTTTACTCTTGGATAATTTAATTTGGAGTGCATTTATGTTTTCAGATTTTTCAGTTTTGTCACACAGTTCTGTACCCTTTTAAAGATTCCCATTAAAACTTTCCATTCACACAATAGAGATGTGGTTTTTCAAAATGTGTACAAGAAAGCATCCCCCTACCTGTTACTTGAACCAGTGTGTTCCAAAGCACCTTTCATTCTCTTTGATGTTACACTCCAGTGTGTCTCATAGAACAACCTTTTTAAAAACCTTCAATTTCCTTGGCCAGTGATTAGAACATTTGATGTTATATATAGACAATAAAATCCTTTTTATCTCAGTGATATTTTATTATACTTTGTGACTTAGAAACAAAATGGGCTTAAAGTCAAACCAAGACACATCTTTAAGATTGCTATGATAATGCTAATATGCCCTTTAAAATTGAGGCCAGCTGGGAAATTGAAAGGGTGACAAGTGGAACCAACTTGCATCAAACTGGCATGATACCAGACATTGGCATGGCCTAAGTGACAGCTGCAGCATCTGGAGAGAGCTTGATAAGAAAATCCTGTTACTCTACTGAGCTGGTTTTCCTTCAATTACATCTTATATGATTTCATAGATGCCATATTTTATTTTAGAACAAAATGCATTTCTTTTTGAAACTGAAATACTCTTGTCCTTAAGCAAATGTGAAGGAAGTGGTATTTGGCTGTCCTTTGGCAAAGGGAAACCCATGTATATTTAATTAGCCCCTTTACCTGAGGGATTTTCATTATGAGAACAGCATGTGAGATGATAACTGTGGATAGCAACGTAAATTCCATCAGAGCATTCAGAGCGGGGTTCAACAAAAGAGCTGCTACCTGTGACAGTTGTTACAAGGCACGAAGAGGTCCTGGATGGCAAGAGCATGAAGTGGAACCAGGTCTTAGTTTCACTCCCAGTTGAACTTCTTTGGACAGAAAGTCAACAGGGTTACTACCCAGGTGTTCTGGCTGATGGCTAAGATAAGGAGGCCCCCTGTGAGCCTAGATCTATATTGCAGTGGAAAATACCCTAAGTGTACCCTCCTGACACCACTTTGCCCTGTAGCTTCATGCTCTGGATCTAGGCTGAAAGAGATGATTCCTTTTCAACAAAATGCCTCTCCTCCAGGAGACAAATAAGACAAATGGTTTCTCCTCTATTTTTTATTTATTCTATAAATATTTATTAAGCATCCCCTCGGTACCAGGCACAGTGATTCTATGATTGGACTTAGAGAATATAAAATTAATATGATATGAATTCTCTTCCAGGCTTCCAGATAATTAATATATGTATGCAAATAACTACAATATTACAATATAAGTACATCAATAGAAGCATATATAAAAAATTCCACACATCTTAGCCCCTCTTGGCTTTCTCACCCTAAGGAAGTTGCATATATACACTCATTTTTGAAGGTTTCAAATCTCTTCTCCTAAAATCAGCATGTCTTCCTTAAAAGCATGTGAGCAGTGATGACAAAAGGCCTTTTTGGATTTTGATTGATCCTCTAGAAACATTAACATTTGATCTCCTATGTCTATAAAACAGTTCAAACTCGGAGATTAGGAGATATGCTATCTAAAAAGGAAATGAAAATGAGCCTAGAAAACATCTAATAGTGATATAACATATTTTACATATTTTCAAAACCACCAACTTAAGCTATAAGAAAGAAGTCATCCTGTTTGAAATGCAACAATTTGTTCCTTTAGCTTTTGTAAATCCTTTCTGAAATAAGGTTGGGTACACAAACACACACAAATCAATGAATACAGGATTAAGATATGATCATTGCACTTATAGAAAGCTGATATATAAGGAAAATAATGTAATAGGACAGAGGCTAAAAATAAATACTTACAGAGGGCATATCTGATACTGGCAACAAATTAGCCATCAGCAGCAGTTTACATATGAACCAGAATGGACAATAATCTCTAATGCACATAATAGTAACATTTAATGATATCAATACCATAAGCATATTAATATTCCAAGAATAATAAGTGGAAACAGCTGCTGTAGTGTAGATCATTTATCATAAAGTCCCCATGAAGAACCAAGAAAATGCTAGCTTCAGAGGTGAGTGCCACTTTCTCCTTGCTCTACATTCTCCCCTCTACCATCTTGGCAACTCTTATTCAAAGGTATAAAAGATTTTATTCTTTGTGCTATATTTCCCCTATTTCAAGAAAGTCTAATGATTCTTGTCCAATTAACTAGCTGATCCAAACATATAGTATAGCAATTAGAACGGATTCAGAAAAGTGGATTCATGATGGTAGTATAGGTAAAACTGTTACCCAAGCGGTTGTCCCCCACTACCACCTAAAAGGAGGCCCATGTGCTTTGTAGTTATCGTATTCACAAAAGATGAATGGACACTTTCTGGATGCTTTGCTTAAATGCTTAATATTTAAATCTATTTCACTGACCACTGACTAGGAATATTCCCCTCTATGGTATTCCTCACCTATTGCAGAAATTTTCTCATCTTAGTATGACATGAATGTATTATAATTAGACATTTTTCTTTTTATTATACTTTCTGTTCTTACCCTGTGGTTTTGTAAAAAGAGATAGAAATAGAAAGGTTCCTTGCCATTACAATTTTCATAAATTCTTGACTACAAATTTTGCTTTTGACATTAATTAGTCTTGTGATTCTCGCATTTTTGTCAGCTACGGTGGACATCCCAGCTTTCTGCCACTAGGGAGTCATAATGCATCCTAGTGTTTGTATTAAAATGCATGCTGAGAAAATAAAAATCCTGGCACCTGAATTTCCCCCCTGCTCTCATCATTCCCCTTTTTCCTCTTTGTGATTTTTATTTTATTTTTATTGTAGAATCATCTTGTTATACCACCAATGGGACTGCTACATTGTGGCAACAAAGGAAGTAACTGTAAGATAATGTACATTGGCTAAGAAGGAAAAAAGCATTAACCGAGTGGGGATATTATCCAGATCCTTTCCTGTGACCTAGGCTCATCCATTCTTTTGTCCTGAGCCAATTACACCCTGCCTGAGCTTATGACCAACTTCCTCTCTTGACCAAGCTCAATGCATATTGCATGACTCCAACCAATTTTAGCTGTTTGTGTCCCCAGGCAGATTCACATATTATTTGTTCCTTTGGATGAACGGCCATTCAGCAACCATTATCCAGTGCTTTAGTAGTGCCCCAGGACAGGAATCATATCCAGAAATAAGTATGGGCATCCCACACAATGCCAGCTATTTAGTCTCTACATAGATTACAGTACTGCCTGCTCTAATCCACCATACCAATTCTAAAATCATTTAATCATCTTAATGTGGGGAAAAAACACACTGGTTTTATGTGTGTGTATAATTTATTTTTAACTTCCCAGTGTGGCAGACAGGGTTTGTTACCAAATCAACAGCTATTCCCAACTCTCCTCTCTAACTGAAGACAAATTTTCTTCTGATATCAAGTAGCATGACTTTAGTGGATTTCAAGTGCCCCTAAACCTTAGGGAAGGAATATGATTGCTCCATGTCACTCATGGTGACCCCATTTACCTTAATTGTGAGTAGTTGAGTCATGGGTATGAGATCCAATTCTGGTCAATGGGAACTGAGGGAACTGCTATGGAGCTTTTCGAAAAGTGTTCCGAGATAATAAAATGAAGTGAATAGGAAAACAAAAGGCTTTTCTTAATAAGTATGTGGTGCCTGGAAGTGCTGCAGCTATCATGAATCCGTCAGGAGAAACTTCTGACATGCTGAAGACAGCAGAGTAGAAAATATGGCTAGTGCCAGTACGAGGGTACCAGATGAGGTCCTTGAACTACTGAATTTACCAACTCTTGTCTCCTAATTATATAAGATCATAAATGACCTCTCTTAAGTCATTTTAATTGGATTTTTTATTATTGCAACTCAAAGCCTTCTAGCAGGCACTGTCTGCATTTCCAACTTACAATACTCCCTTATTCTCCTCTTATCAAAATTTTAAATTTCAACCAATCTGAGTGTAATAGGGAGCAATTACCCATTTTTCTGAATTTTATTAACTGTGCATTCTGTCTATGACTCCTCTCCTAATATGACAGCTATATAAAAGAAAATAATAATTTTATCATTTAAGTCAGGGTATAGAAACCAGAACAAGTCATTAGGGAAGATGCCAAGACACCATTATTCAAACTAAGCCACCTGATCCAAGAATGTCTGATTTATTTGCTAAGGAAGAATTCTTAGATGGCTCAAAGAAACCAGTAAGGGTGAAGACTAGCAAGCTAAAATTTGAGAAACTGTAGGTGTTCTAATATGGGGATGGGGAAATGGGTAGGACTGACTACATAATTTGTAAGTTCCCCTGCAAAGTGAAAATCCAATTCCCCTTGAAAAGAAATCATTAAGAATTTCAAGACAGTGACAGCAAAGCATTAAAACAAGCATGGGGGTCTGCACAACTGTGTAAGTCACATGTTCATGAAGGCAACCCAGGAGACTGGCATACCTGTCCAAGAAATGTGATACTTCCCTGTCCACTTAAAGGCATTGAGATGGTATGGACATGGTGGAGATTATTGATTCACAGTGTAGGTAGGTTCCAGAAGAACTGGCCACAGTTTATTTCCAGTCCAAAGCCAGGAAACTAGAGGTGTAGTGGGGGTGAGACAGTTCTAGAGTTAACTCTCCCACAGACCCTTTCATATTTCAGGTGAAGTTTAGGATATGGAAGATTTATTTAATGATGAAGAAATGCTTAATGCATAATGTTAATAAAAAGAGCTAGATATAAAAGCATATATGTGTCTGCGTAGATGGGGTATATGTATAAATAGACCTTAATCAAAGGAAGTACAGCAAAATATGTGGTATGTTAATAATAATATGGTAGGGTATAATTTTTCTTTATATATTTGCATAGTTTCCAAAGATTGCTCAATCAGTCGTAAAACCATAAAAATGTTATATAAAATATGCATTTCTATCATATAATATGTGACATGTAAAAAATGTAATGTTCTAAGTTACAGGCTAAAGAAAATATCAATAATAAAATTAAAACAGAAGTGTCTTGGTAAGGAGTATGGAGAAATAACATATGATGCATAAAAACATATCTGTATCATGAAGACAAATCATATTTTTAGACTCTCACAAACCTGCATAGATGACCCCTTAGAATAAAGGATTTCTACAAAAAGAAGTTTATATCCTTAGAGGAAAGGTCCCAATACTCAGTCTTTGCCCTCTCTTACACAACTTCTTTCCCCACTTTATTGAACCAGGTCTTCAGCTCTACCTACAAAACGACACCACACACCTACCCATTCCAATACCCAGAACCACAAACCAACTATATCCAACATATTCTAAGGGACATCCTCAAACTTTGATTAGATTGAAACTGACAGGACAAGTATCTATTCAGAAATATATTTTACCCTTCAGTATGTTTTAAGAGCCCAACAAGTCTTCATTCTCATAGCTTATTATCACTTCAGAACTATAGCTATCGATTCATAATAATTTCCCTGTAGGGTTGTTGTAAGGATGAATATCAGGTTTCATCATTACTAGTTTTCTATATACATTGTGATGTATTTTTTATTCAGAACTCACAGTGTACACAACATAATTTGGAATATATTTGTTCAGGAGTTGTTTTTTTCTTTTTGAATGGACAACCTTTGAATACATTCAAGGTATTGGTTCACTTATTGGGGGAAGTTAATTAAGTTTTGCTCTATTTCATTTGTACAACCTCAATTCCTAAGTCCCTATTAAACAATGTGGTAGCATAAAGTAAACAAACTATGTAGTCCAAGAACATCAGCTACTTGATCATTTAAACTATACTGTCCTGAGGAAGAATTAAACACACACACACACACACACACACACACACAAACACACACAAAGATACCAAACATATAAAGTTTCAACAAATACCAAGATGACTAAAAACATTTTGGATGCATTTCAAAGGAAGTTACAAGAACATGTCACCCATCAAAATAAAAACACTTAGCTGTCACCAAAATTTCACAAGACAAATTAGAGTTGCCAAAATCTTCCAGAAATTCTATCCCACTTCAAAGATGAATATAAGGCTTTCCATTTTCTCTTAGCTTAACAAGAATGAAAATACAGATGGTAAATATAAACATAATGTTAGACTCTTTTAAGGGCTTAAACTATTTTCATTTTATAGACACTATCATATATTTTGGCTGATGTTTACAACAGTTCACTTCATGTTGTCATTCATAATACAAAGTAGCAATTACAGTTGGAAATATCTATTAAATTTTACTCTGACAATACCAAGTTGTTTGGTTGTATTTTTACCATTATGGAAAATGATGAGTACTTATTACATTTATTTTTCGTCTTAATGTTTGAATCAACGTCATTTAGTTTTCAGTAGAGATTTGAGTGGCTACTATATGTAAGGCTCTGTTAAGCCCTTTTAACTCTTATAGGAGCTAAAAATAAACAGCCCTATCTCCGTGCTTCAACAAAAATCATGATTTACTAGAAGCAAAAAGGGACAGGATAATTACATTACATTCTAGGCAGTATAATGGCTGTGCGATCAATGCAAATACATAGCTATGAAAATTTCAATGGTGGGTCCATCTGAAATGATGGATAATCTTTTCTCCTCAGTGTGGTCAAGGAAACCTTCACATGGGAAGCACGAGGTCTTACAGGAAAGGAAGGATTCCTACAGGAGCACAGGGGTAAGAGGGAACTCCTGACAAATAGAATATTTTCAGCCAATTCATAGAGGGAGGAAAGCATTAGAAGTGTTTGGGAAACAGCCAGAATTATAGTTGCATTGGAAGGGGAAAAAATGGCAGAAAATCAGGAGCGCCAAAATCATTAGGCTTGATAAGAAAGGGAGAGAGAAGGCAGAATACCAAGGATAGTTGAAGCAAAGTAAAGTAAAAATGCATCTCCAACAAGTGTTCTTCATTCCGTTATTTGACGTTTTGCCTCTTGGTTTTCAAGTGGGGCTGGCTTTGGTTACAGGAGTACTACAGACAATTACTTAACACTATGTATTCTGTTTTTAAAAAGCAGTTTTATTGAGATATATTCACATACTAGACATTCCATCCAAAGCGTACAATCAATGGCTTTTGGTGTAATCACAGTGTTATGCATTCATCTCCAGGAAAAGTTTTAGAACAATTTCATTACTCCTAAAAGAAAAACTCCACATCCCTTAGTAGTCACCTCTCAATCCCTCTATCTTCCCCATCCCTACATAACCACTAACCACATTTCATCAATATAAAAGTCACATACAGGAAATGCAACATCTTTACACATGCAAAACTTCCTCACAGGTATTTTCCCCAGCAGCAAAGAGATTTCTGAAATTTAGATCTTCATGTTTTTGGAAATGGGATTTTGATCTGGAATTAAAAATAAGAGATAATGATTAAAATAACACAAAACACTTGCTCTCTTTTATTAGTTCATATTTTAGAGAGAAACTCTTATGTCTAATCTTCCAGACTCAAAATTCTGATTTTCAGAAGATTTTTCAGAAGAAATGCACTAAAGTTATCTCTGTTGCCATCACCTAGTCCTAGAGTTGAGTGGGGCTTGAAAAATCCCATGCAATTCAGGGTAGTTTGGAGTTTTGGTGAAGGACCAATTTTTTTTCATACTCATTTACTGTACTATATTTAAATCAGTATTGTGTTTTCATGCTACAAATTATGTCAGTATTTTCAAATGAAAGCAGAAATATGGCTGGTAACTGACAAAATATACCTTTTTAAAATGTTTAGATTCTGTCTTATCTTATATTCCTACTATATATCTTGTGTTTCTATTGATGTCTCTCTGATAACAAATTAATTACTGAAAATTAGATCTATAAACTTCGTAAGTCCTATATGTTTTTTGAGCGTCAGGATTCCTATTTGAAAAAATAGTTAACAATACTATTTAAATGAACTATTCCATGTATCATTCCAGAATTCTGAATCTCCACATTTTATCTTCCTTCTATGAAAGATGACAATCTCAGTTGCTCCTTTGAATATCAGATTGTGCAATTTATACATTATGATAAGTAAAGCATGCTCAGAGAACAGATTTGCAAGTGCACATTTTGGTGTGAATACATTTCTCAATATTTCCTTTCTGGTTTGGGAGAATGGACCAGCACACTCATCCCATCCTCTGAGGTTAGGATGAGTTCTGCCTGTTAGGATCCTGGATTTTCACTTCACAATAGCTTTATCAGCTGCCTCAGCTGTGGGATAAAGTAAGCTCCTAAGAGGCTCAGAGACACTTAAACACCTGTCAAACCATTTGCACATTGGGACAGCAACTGCCTAAGAATTATCTAGGCTGGCATGGAGCCAACTCCTTCCCTACACTTAAAAAAAAAAAAAAAAAAAAAAAAATGCCAAGGCCCTTTCCTAGGCATCCATTTTTATAGGCTCTGAAAAGGCAGAAAAGTGTGTGTCTGTGTGTGCGTTTAAATCTGTAACAAGGCTAGGTGAGAACTCAGAAAGGAAGCTTAGTCAGCCTGTTTTCAAATGTTACTTAGTTGTTAATTATTAATGAGATGGTAAATTTATGAAACTTTGAAGTGAAACAGAAGACTAAGATTTTGGCATCATGCTTCATTTGAATTAACTTTCTGGAGAAAAACAGCTCAGTAAGTTGGACTGCAGGCTGCTGGGGCTACCCTAGGGCATCGGTGTTCTGTAAAATCACACTATGTCATCAGCATATATGTGCACAGGGGAGAAAACACATTAGACTGTAAGATAATCGTCAAGCAGAGAAAATAAAATATGCCCTCAGGTGCCCCATTTGTAATTCCCTTGAATCTATGCTCACATGGTTTTCTTGCCTGTGCAATCTACTTAATGCAGTCACTACAAGACCCCAGATCCCTGAAGTTTTGTAGGAGTAATTTATGGCCAGTCAAAGTAAATACCTTAGAGAGGTCAATAAAAATTGCTCCTATCACACAGCCTTCATCTATTGCATTGGAGATACTGTGGATGCCACATCCTGGGTGATTGGTTTGCTGTGAAGCCTGACGAGAAAGAAGTCAGCAAATCCTTTGGCTGCAGGTAGTCCGAAATGTTTACATATACATTTTTTTTCAGAGACAGATAGAACCAAAATAGGCCTCTGCTGATGCAAGCCTCTTAATTTCCTTTTTGTAGTGGCAAACTACAGTGGCTTGTCTCCAGATCTGAATAAGGGAAGTCCTCAGAACAGAAGTGTTTACCTCAGCTGTTAAAGGGACTGTAAAATAAAGAAATATGGGCTCTTCTCTGAGATGATATCTCAGTTTAGTGGTCATCTGGAAATAATTCCAAACTTTCCAGTGAATAAATCAATCTCTCCATCAAAACCAATATTAACAATTCCTGTGTGAATTTATGAGTATGAAGGTATACTCCCCACCATTGCCACCTAAAAGGCACTGGTGAAAGAAATCACAATAATCTGATTCAGAGTTTTACTGCCTTCAATGTTTGCAGTTAAGTGTTTTACCATTTACAGATATGTTTCATATATATAATAATGTGCTTATATATAATATATGAATATATAATGTATGTGTGTGTATATATATATAATGTATGTGTTTATGTGTGTGTGTGTATCCTCAAGTATTATCTCCATTCTCTGAGAAAGACCTTTCCAGATATTTCCAGAGCTGAATTCTCTAATTTACATATGTATTAAATGGAAAGGCTGGCACTCCGGGTCTTCTGATTACAAATACTATGCTTAACATATTATCACAAACTGTTTTATAACGTTTTTATATATTTATTTTTTATTGGTTTGTTAGTTTGGGTTTGACTGTATATCTCTTTGATTCTTTGGTGATTTTGGGGCCCACAAGCACTGGACAGTATGTGGTAGTGTGATCATCCATTAAAGGGAGAGTTCTGGGTAGATTCCTTAACTTACCCAAATATATAACAATTTTCTCCCCTATTCATCTATATTATATCATATGTATCTGCCCTCAATTAGAGGAAAATATCTTTTGTAACAGTGAAACCTTGGTCATGAGAGTAGAATCTACTCTATTATTTTATTATTCCAACTATGAAGGGATATTCTCACCAATATTCTCAGTGTGTGGCACTAAAGCAGGTGATTCTCAAGAACTCATTCAGGAGTTACTGAAATCTCAAGAGCATCTAAGTAGCTTCCAATGACAATCTTCACTTACAACACTGAAGAGAGCAATTCTCCAAAAGCCACCACCAGACATGTCAGCTGGCCACAGCATTGGAGCAGGTGATATGTGAGAAAATGCAATAAAGCTGCTGTGAACTTCATATCTGTCATCTACCTACATCTTTGGCTTCAAAAGCTTCTGAAGAATCATCGCCCCTTTTCTTCTGTCTTCCAATTGTAGCCTATTTCTTCTCATTGATAGACTCTGATCTAAACCTCTTGGCAAAGGTGAATCTGGGAAATGCATTTCTAGACTTCTCTGTAAAAGGGGTGACGGTGATCAAACATGCCAATCAGATGTGTGTTATGACTTCTAACTACACACAATCCTACTTTAAAAACTTGTTTGAAACAAATGATATTTATGGAGTATTAGTAAAAAGATAGTCACTTTCAGTTTCAATTCCAAAAGGCAAAGAGCTTGAAAGTTGTCACTAGTATCTAAAAATAAGAAAATATTGAACAAAGAGAAAATCAATAACTTTTCTTAGAATTATCAGAGAACCACCCCCCCACCCAAATCTAGAGAAACAGGTGAATCCAGAGAATTAAAGCTGAAATCTGCTTAGCCAGAGCAGAAGCCTCTGGAGCCATAAACTAGTAGGAGCGCTTAAATGATTATTCTGACGAATTGCTGGGGGCTGAGTAAAGACTAGTGTGAGAGGCAGAAATTCCTGAGGCTGCAGTCTTAGGACAACACCCCCCACCCCCGACACACACACACACAATTTCCAAGAAATCCATGAGGTTCTCACAAAAAAGAGCCAAGAATTATTCCATCATGGATTTTTCTCAGCCTTCCTGTCTCATCTAAGGGAGGAAAATAAAAGCTAAGAAACTCTTGTGAAAGTCAGAGTCCTGAGACATAAGCCCACTAAAAGACTGAGATTAAATCATAAAATTATATAATGTTTACCTTTTGCCACACCATACCACCATTAGAACAGGCTCTAGCAGAATAATAGGGAATTACAGATGAAAGAACGGTAAGGCACAGACTTCTGTTTACGAAGGAGTCTCATGGAAAATCATAAACAACAAGGGAGGTAAAATCAAGAACACAGAACAAACTGAAGATTTTGACGCCTACAGCTACAACATACAACAAGCACAATCTAACTCCTAGCCAAAGAAACATAAAATCTCACACTGAATGGCATTTTACCTCCAATCTTTTTACCTGATACATCATGATGATTTCAACAAAAACTTTCAAAGAATGCTAAAAAGCAAGAAAAAACACAGTCTGAAGAAACAAAGCAAGCAACAGAACCTGACTCAGATATGACAAAGATTTTGGAATTATCAGAACAGAAATTTAAAGTAAATATGCTTAATATGTAAAGGCCTTAAATAGAAAAAATAGACAACATGAAAGGGCAGATGGGTAATGTAAGCACAGAGATATAAATACTATGAACGAATCAAATGGAAATGATAAAAATCAAAGACACATTAACAGAAATCAGCAATGCATGTAATGAACTCATCAGTAGACTGTACACAACTAAGAAAAGAGTCAGTGAGATAAAAAAAAAAACATTTATGTAAGCAAATGCACATATATGCATATATATTTATATATCATTTTACAAATATTGTATGTATTGTGAAAAATTTGATTTTTACCCACAGTAAAAAAAAAAAGCAAAAAAAAAAGAGTCAGTGAGGTTGATAATTGAAAGTAGAAATTTCCGAAACTAAAATGGAAAAAGAAAAGAGAATTTCAAATAAAGAATAGAACATCGAAGAACCATAGGATAATTTCAGAAGGTGTAAGATACACATAATTTGGATATCTAAAGTAGGAGAAAGGGATAAACTAAACATAAGAAATACTTGAAATAATAATAGCTAAGAACATTTCAAAATTAATAACAGACACCAAACTACAGATACAGGAAGCTCAGAGAACAAAAAAAAAAAAAAAAATAATCACACCTGGTCATATCACATTCAAATTTCAGAAAACCAAAGATGAAGAGAAAGTTTTAAAAGAAACTAGAGGGAAGAAAACATCTTACTATAGAGGAACAAGAACAGTAATGCCAGTGGACTTTCATCAGAAACCATACAAGAAAGAAAACAATGGAGTGAAAATTTTAAACTGTTGAAAGGAAAAACAAACATAGAATTCCACATCCAGGAAAGTTACCCTTCAAAAGTAAAGGAGAAATATAGACTTTCTCAGACAAACACTAAAGTAATTCATTGCCATCAGACCTTCCATGAAAGAAATGTGAAAAGAAGTTCTTCAGAGAGAAGGAACATGATATAATTCAGAAATTTGGATCCACGTGAAGAAAGGAGGGGCATTGGGGAAAGAATAAATGAAAGATAAATAATATATTTTATTTTTATACTTAATTTATCTAAAAGATAACGTTTGTTTAAAGTAATAATAACAACAATGCATTGAGTGTTTATAGCTTATGGATAAGTGCAATAGTGACAACAGTATCATAAGGAATGGGAGAGAAGAATTTGGAAAACATGTTATAAGGTACCTGCACTGCACAAGGTGGTAAGTGTTCTTTGAAGGTAGACTTCAGTTAGTTAAAAATATATATTACCAACTCTAGGGAGACAATTTTTAAAATAGATCAAATATATTTTCACGATGATAAAGGAGTAGATGGAATTATGAAATGTTCAGTTAAAAGTAGAGAAGACAAAAAAAAAGGAGGAAAACAAAGTCCAAATGCAACAGATAGAAAACAGTTACAAATTTGGTATATATTAATTCAACTATATCAATAATCACTTTAAATGTGAATGGAATAATAGACCAATTAGATGACAGAAATTGTCAGAGGAGATAAAAATATCAACACTGAATTATTGCTGCCTACAAAAAACCTACTTTAAAAATAATGACTAAGATAGGTCAAAAGAAAGGTATGGAAAAAGATATGCCATGCTAACACTAAACAAAAGAAAGGTGAAGTAGCTATAATAATTTCAGACAAAGCAAATTTCAAAGCACAGATATTTATCAGGGCCAGAGGGGCATTATAAAATGCTAAAAGGATCAATTCTCCAAGAAGACATAAAAATTTTTGACATGTACCAAATAGGGCATCAAAATAGACGAGGCAAAAAAATTGATAGACCTGAAAGTAGAAATAGACAAATGCACTATTAGAATTGAAGTCTTTAACACTCTTCTATCAGTAATTGATACATCAAGCAGGCAGAAAATCAGTAAGGGTATAATCAACCTTAAAATTATTATCAGTCAACTTGCACTAATAGACATTTAAAGAGTAGTCCATCCAACAACAGCAAACCACACATTCTTCTCATGGTTACAAGGAACACTCACCAACATAGACCCCATTCTGGGTCATAAAACAAATCTTATCAAGTTTAAAAGAATATAATTCATACACAGTATGTTTTCAGATCAGATTGAAATGAAACTAGAAATCAATAATAGAAAAGTACCTGGAAAAACCTCAAATATTTGGAGACTAAACAACACACTTATAAATAATACATTTGTCAAAGACAAAGTCTCAAGAGAACTTTAAAAGTGCTTTGAACTAAATGAAAATCAAAATATAACACCAATATTTGTAGGATGAAGTGAAAGCATAGCTTAAAGGGTAATATAAAAGACTAAATGTATATATTCAAAAATTAGAAAAATCTAAAATCAATAATTTAACCTTGCACATTAGGAAAATAAAGAAAGAAGAGCAATTTAAGCTTAAAACAAGCATAAACAACAATAAAAATTAAAGCAGGACTCAATGAAGGTGAAAACAACAGAGAAAATCAGTGAAACCAAATGCTGGTTCTTTGAACAATTGACAATCCTCTAGTCAGGCTGCCAAGAATAAAGAGAAAAACCACAGATAAACAATATCAAACATGAAATACAGGTCATCACTACTGATCCCATGGACATTAAAAGGATAATTAAAGAATATTACAAAAAAAAACTTCATGCCCACCAATTTAATAACAGATTAAAATACAACTGTAAAACACATACCAGGAGAAAAAGACAATCTGAATACACTTATATTTATTAAATAAATTGATTCAATAATTAATAATCTCCTCCTCATAAAGAGCATTAGGTCCAGATGGTTTCACTGGCGAATTCTACCAAACAATTAAGGAAGAAATGATAAAAATTCTCCACAAACTCTTCTAGAAAATAGAAGCTGGAACACTTCCATAACTTATTCACCAAGGAAAGCACAACTAACTCTATGCCTAAAGTCAGATAAGAAATTACAAGAAAGTATAACTACGAGCCAATATTTCTCATAAACATGATGCAAAAATTATCAACAAAATATTAGCAAATTGAATCCAGCAACACATGAAAAGAATTATAAATCATGACCTAGTGAGATTTTTTTCAAGTATGCAAATGTGTGTCAGCATTCAAAAATCGATCGATGTAATTCACCACATCAATGGACTAAAGAAAAAAAGTCATATGACCACATGACTTGATGCCAAAAAAAGTCTATGCCAAATTCCAATGCACATTCACAATAAAAACAAAACAAAACAAAACAAAAAACCTCTCGGAAAACTAGGAATAGAAAGGAACTTCCTTAACCTGATAACAAAAACATCTGCAAAAAACCTACAGATGACAGTGTAATAAAAGGTGAAAATTTATGCTTTCCTTCTAATATCAGAAACAAGGAAAGGATGTCCTCTCTCACCACTCTTATTCAACATCATACTGTAAGTTCTGGATAGTGCAAAAAACAATAAAAGAAAACAAGAGGTATACAGATTGGGAAGAAAGGAAAAAGAAGAAAAACAATCTTTGTTCATAGAAGATATGATTGTCTATATAGAAAATCAGAAAGTATCAACAAAAATATCTCCTGCAATTAATAAGCAAGGTTAGCAAGGTCAAAGAATACGAGATTATATGCAAATTTAGATAGATACTGTAGCCATGAGCACTCCTAGTACCGAGATCTTTGTTTTCAATATTATTCAACAATAAAAAGGATCAGGGTTCCTTAGATAAATGGCTGATTCTAGGAATCAGGAAGGAATGACACAAGATGACTCTGGATACCGTAGTTCCAGAAAGCAAGAAAATGCAAAAATAAAAATAAAAAAGCATAATAAGTAAGGGGAGGGGGGTTGTCAAAGGGATACAGGACCCAATTGAAATAGGTCTCAAGAGCCAAAATTAGAACAATTTCAGCCACAAAATAAAGTAATATTGGATTATAACCCAAACAATAAAATAAATATCCATGAGTCCACATTGATATAATTAAATGACTGCATAAATAAATAAGTGGAAGAGAATAGATAAATATCCCATGTAGAAGAATTCCAAATAATTTATGTAGATACTCTGCCCTCAAGGAGATGAAACATATCTCTGCACTTCTTAGGCTATGTGTAGTGAATTCACATAGATAACAAAGATCACAGTATGGAAAGAGGAAAAAAGAGAGTAACAGATTTCTTTATATACAGAAGAGAGTAACAGATTTCTTTATATACAGAAATCTGACAAATGCTATCTCAGCTTATCAAGATCAACTTCAACAGTGATAAGTTATGTTGATAATATATACCCTTGATATGATATGATGAAAATGGTAATTTGCAACTTTACCTCTATTGTCTTCTTACCAAAAACCCATGACCCTAGTCTAATCATGAGAAAAACTTCAGGCTATTCGTAATTCAGGGACATTATACAAAATACTTGACCAGTACTCCTCAAAGCTATCAACAGTATCAAAATCAAGGAAATTTTGAGAAATTGTCACAGTCAAGAAGAGACTAAGGAGACAGGACAAATAAATGTAATGTTGTATCTTTATCAGATCATGGAATAGAAAAATGAAATTATGAACAAAACTAAATAAATATGAATAAAGTATATGCTTCAGACAATAATTTAATTAACAATATTGTTTATTAATTGTCACTAATGTACATCACTAATATGTTAATTTTAGGGGAAATAGGATGCAAGGTATATGGAAACTTTATATACAGTTTTCTATAAATCTTAAACTGTTCTAAAATAAAAAGTATTATAAACAAAAAAGATAGTGATGAAGGACATCTATGAAAAAAACCATAGTTAATGCCATACTTAATTGTGAAAGGCTGAATATTTTCCACCTAAGAAACAAGACAAGTATGTCTGATGTTGCCACTTCTATTCAACATTGTATATGAGGTTCTAGGCAAGGTAATTAGGCAAGAAAAAAAAGTCAGACAGACTGGAAAGGAAGAAGTAAATCTATCTATATTACAGATAACATGATATGATACCTAGAAGAATCTAAAGAATCCACAAAAACTATTAGTCCTAATAAGTTCAGCAAGATTGTGGGATATAAGATCAGTTACAATATTAATATGCAAAAAACAATTATCTTTACAACAGCATGAAAACAAATAAAGAGCTCAGGAATATATATTTTTTTTAAAGTGTAAGATTGTGTACTGAAATCACCAAGACGCCTTTGAAAGAATTGTTAAAAGGCCTAAATAAGTGGAAGGATACTCCATGTTCATGAACTGGAAATTTAATAATATTAAGATGGCAATACTGCCCAACTTGATCACCAGATTCAATATGAAGGTATTGACAAGATAATCCTAAAATCCATATGGAAATGCAAGGGACACAGAATAGCCAAATAAATCTTTCAAAAGAATAAAGCTGGAGGACTAACACCTTCAGAATTCAAAACTTACTACAAAACTATAGTTATCAAAATATCGTGTTACTGGCATAGAGCTAGATACATAGAATTGAGAGTCCAGAAACAAACACTTACATTTATAGTAATTATATTTTTAACAAGAGCACCGAGACAACTCATGTGGGAAGAATAATCCTTTCAACAAATAGCACCGGGACAACTGGATACTCACATGTAAAGAAGGAGGTTGAACCCCTACCTCACACTATATGCAAAAATTAACTCAAAATAGATCTTAGACCTAAGTGTAAGACCTACATTTATAAAATTATTAAAAGAAAGCATAGAAGTAAATCTTCATGACCTTGGGTTAGGCAATAATTTCTTAACACTACACCAAAGCACAAGCAACAAAACAAAAAAGTAGATAAATAGGAATACATAAAAATTAAAAAGATTTTTGGCCCAAATAATACCATAAAGAAAGTGAAATAACAACCCATGGATTAGAAAAAACTTGAGCAAATCAATTACCTGATAATGGACTTGAACAGCAAATATATAAAGAACTCCTACAACTTAATTAAAAATTAAATGCCCCAAATAAAAATGGGCAAAGTATTTGAATAGTTTTCCAAAGAAGATACATAAATGTTCAAATAAGCACATAAAAAGATTCTCAATTTCATTATCATTAGGTGAACTCAAATCAAAACCACAATGAGATACCACTTTGTACCCACTGGGATGGCTAGCACAAAAATGACAAGCAATAATAAGTGTTTACTAGGATGGGGAGAAACTGGAACCCTCAAACATTGTTGATGTGATTGCAAAATGGTGCAGCCACTTTGGAAAAACTGTCAGTTCCTCAAAACGTTAAACATAGATTTTCCAGTTACCACATGATTCAGCATTTACTCCTAGCTATATACCCAAAAGAATTGAAGATAGGTAGTACAACCATAGATTTGATGTTTAAGGATTTTCTCTTTGTATCAAACCTGACCAACCAAAAATCTATTTAGTTTTTCCATAGTAGACATAGTATTGACAAACTTTCCAATAGGAATGTTATATCTTGAAATATTTTCAGTGAAAACTATGAGACAACCAGATGAAATCCACTACTGCATTTTCTGTAGGAATGTTAGGATATTTCCATTGCATGATTCAACTAGTACTACAAAAATTTAAGAACAAATTTTAGAAAATAGATTCAGGGAAAACTTTTCTTTCTTTGATGAACCAGACTTGATAATAAAAAAGTAATTTCCCACATATCTCCTTTCATTTTTGTTCTTAGAAAATTCAGATGGTGAAATAGTCATTTTTAATGAGCTCCCCTTAAACCCTGCCTCAGATATGACTTTCTATCCATATATGTATTGACCAAGGTTATGATTCATTATTAGTATATTTTACAATAAGTTTATTAAATGTTTTATTGCAAGTTTAACGAAACAAATAACAAAAACAATCTAACCATAGTCCTTATAGTCAAGAAAGAAATTATGGGAGGTCCCATACTGAATTCTAATTACACTAAAGGCAATTAATTTAAGTAACAGACATTCACACATTTGCACACACACAACTTAGCTAACCAATGTTAATTGCTTTGAGAAATTTCACAAATGAGCCTTGAAAATAATTTATGTAAGTCCTCTTTAGAAAGCTACTCTTTTATTTCTAAACCAGGTGTGAAGGTTTGAAGCTGGATGGACCACAGAATATTATGTTCTTAAATTAATCCATTCCTATGGGTGTGTATCTATTGTGGATGGGACCTTTTGATTAGGTTACTTCAGTTAAGGGCCTTTGGTTCAGGTTAATTTGGTTAGGGCATGACCCAGGGTTGGTCTTAATCCTTTTTACTGGAGTCTTTATAAATCGAATGAATATGAAGATAGACACAGAGAGAAACCCACAAAAACTGAGAGACAAAACCACTAGATCAAGGAGCTAAAATCAACAGAACCTGGGAGAGAGAAAGCCACAAAGCAGAAGCTGAAAGCAACAAAACCTGGTAGAGAAGAGAGAGACCAGCAGATGCCGCCACGTGCCTTATCATATGACAGAATGAGTCCAGAATCACTGGTAACCAGTCTTTGAGGAGAAAGCATTGCCTGATGATGACTTGATTTGGATTTTCATGGCTTTAGAACTGTAAGCTTGCTAGTTAATAACTCCCCATTATAAAAGCCAACCCATTTTTGGAATATTGCATTTCAGCAGCTGGAAAATAAACACCTGGTTATATTTATTTTGATGAGTTTTAATAAACAAAATAGCTATAAATTGCACAATTTTAAATTATCTCAATTATCTTTGGCTTTCTCTTAAGAATATATTACACTTTGTGTTGAGAAAAGAATTAATATTTTCACAGATATAAAAGACCATCTTGAAACAAAGCTGGACTACCTATGAAAATTGGATAATTCATAACTTGCTTGGAGAGAGAAACAATTGTTTTGGCATAAATGTTCTCCTTCCCTTCTATCAAGATTGAAATAAACAAAGATGCTACTTATAAACCAAAAGTAAAGGAGAATAAATGCAACTGCTCTGTGGAAAAATGGCAGGCTACATCTCTAGCCTTGAATTTTCTATCAAATTTCAGTTACATATTTTCAACTAACTGCCAGTTGGACACTACAATATGGGTATTAATTTGGATATATTCAAAACAGAATTCATTTCTTTCTTAACCAATCTACTCTTCTGCCATCCCTATATTAATTAATAGAAATGACATGAGTTATAACTGATTACTCACATAAGTAACAGAGTCTTTCTAGTCTAATAATCAATTCTCCAGGGAAGAGACCAGGTAGGTAGCCATAGAGATGGAGTGAAGCAATAGGATCTTGCATATGATACATAGGTAGGATATACGGGTTGAATTGTTTTTCCTAAATAGGTATGTTGAAGGCTTAATCCCCAGTACCTCAGAATGTGACCTTATTTAGAAATAGTTTCATTACAGAAGGAATTAGGCAAGTTAAAATGAAGTCATACTGGAGTAGGGTGGACCTTTAATCCTAGATGATTGGTGTCCTTATAAGGAGGGAGAGAAGACATAGACAGACGTGAGGAAGAAGAGAGAAGATGGCCATGTAATGGGGGAGACAGAAATTGAGTTATGTCCCAATCCAAGGAACATCAAAGAATTTGTTGGCCAAGATAAAAAGTCAGGAGAGAGGCAAGGAACGGGTTCTTCACTTCTAACACCTTGATTTTGAACTTCTGGCCTCCACAACTGTGAGAAAATAAATTACTTTTGTTTTCAGTCATCCAGTTTGTATTACGTTGTTACACCCGAAAACGCAGGGATATTTCTTTTCTGAAACTATATGAATATTACAGGAATATAATTTCATTTCCATGATGTGTGAATATGTATAAATTTGACTCATATTTTAAAATATCTGAATGTTTTTCATTTCCTTTACTATGCCAACAAATTTAAATAGCCTTGCTACTCACCTCACCCACACACACTTTTTATTCTAAACATTTTTCCTGTTCACATGCAGCCCCAAGTGTGGCCTATTTTGCCAGAAAAAAAAAATTGCTTTAAACGTCAAAAATAGAGTTTTATTTAGTATTTTCCTTCTCATATAAACACAAAGAAATGGTTTATTCCACCTTCTAGTTCTATGTATATGCTTTTTTATTTTATTCAAAATCTACTGAAAGTAATTCACCATCTTTAACTTTCTCACTTTAGTCACCCTCCTGCTTGTAGATACTTTTGTAATCTCTGTAGAGAGCTACATTCGGCTAGATATGAAGAATACTTTCAGGATAGCCCTAATATCCATACCTCTTTAGGATGAACAATTTACCCACAGTTTTTTTTAATAGAAAATTTTCTTTGCTGAAGTTGTATCTTAGAGCAATATGAATGAGATAATGTTATATTTTAATAGTTGACACATAATATTTTCAAAAAAATATCCAATAAGATGAACAGTTGGACAGTCATTATTAAACTCACAGGGAAGTATGTTGTAAATAATAATAAACAAAAATGAGAAATATATACTATTTACCATATCAGGGCAATGTGACAGGTAGCATTGGGGCATAGACATAATTCATCATCAAGACAACATGGAATATGATAAAAGTTGAACAAGATATTTAAATAACTATTCAGAACAACTATAGGAGAGCTGTGATTTGAACTGTAGAGATATATATTGCTGTAATAAATCATAGCATGGAATTATTACTTCCAACTGAGGTCATCAAAAAAGGGTCAAGAATTTGAATTTGAGGTGAGTCTTGTATAACATTGGATTTGTACAAGATCCATAGAAAAAAGAAATAGAAAAAAAATGATTTCTATCTATAAATATTTATTTAAAAACAGCAGTGTAATATAGATGTGGAAATGACAAGAAGAATATCTGGCTATATATCTCACAAGGTGAGATGACAAAAAGAATATCTGGTTACGCAGCTTTAAACAGCCAGCTATCCATGCAGGTGAATAGGGTATTGGGAAATTTAAAACAGAATTGACACAACAAAAAATAAAAAGATTTTTTAAAAACCTTGACTATTATTGATAATTGTAACAATTCCCAGCCAGGACTTCAACATGTTGGTTTTTTCTATTTCATGTAAATGTCACAATACAGTAAGACTGCATTGCCCATGAGACATGGAGGCTAGAGATGGGGAAAGAAATGTAGGACCCCTCTCTAAACAATTATAGCATCAATTGTTCCTCTGCTGATATTTTTCTCCCTATTATCTCATAAACTGATTTCTGTAAAATTGTATTAGTAATTCTGCCTATCAGTTCATCAAGGATCAACATTTTTCCTGTTCCACCTAGAATAATATTTCATTACAAATAAAATGATAGAGTAGCAAATACATTTTGTAGTTTCACACATCTGCATATTTCAAAGGTTAATAGCCCCTTGGACATTACTCTTGGACACTTTGAATAGCATCTTTTTCCAGATGGAAACTTGTTCTCTCAAGTTTTCAGTAATTAGTATTTTGAATCATAAGATGCTAGCATTTTCAAACTTAATATTGGAAATTCATATCGCTACACTGGTCTTAACTTTTGTTTTAATCCTGTAATACAGAAAAATTGCAGAAATTATCTCATTAGGGCAATACTTTGAGAATATCACCATAAGTTTATTTTCCCTCCATTTATTTTATTGTTATACCAAGGAAATTATGCATTCTATTTTGAGATGACAGCCTAGCACCATCCACATATATCTAAGAATTTCCTGACATGCTTGTAGAAAAGAAAAAAGACAGTTTAAAAGAAACAAACAAACAAAAAACAATAACAACAGAAGAAAACGGAGGTCCAGGGGATTGGAGAAAAAGAGGATGAAGCACTGTTTCTTTCTGGGATGATGAAATATTCTGGAATTAAATCATGCTTATGGATGCACAACTCAGTGGAATATACTAAAAATCACTTAATTCTGCACTTAAATGAATGAATTGTATGGCATGTGAATTATATCTCAATAAAGCTGTTATTTAAAAGACATAGAACCTAATGTATGCCGTAGTCACATTGCCACATAGTCACATATAACCTAGTTTATGTCATGAATCATCAAAATAAGCTATGCCTTATGTTAAATTGAAAAAATAAATTCAGCTATACTGAACTGATAAACTAAATCTGTCTATATCTTAAAAAACTATTTTTTTAAAAAATTTTACATTATATATTAAAAAAAAAACTACCCATTAAGTTAAACTCAAAATATACAATCAGACTGATTGATTGTAGTGGACATTTCAACATTAGCAACTAGCATTTGAATAATTTATTGTTTATTTCTTTTTACTTTTTTTTCACAATTTTCAAAATATCTTTCACAACAAGAAAGTTTCCAACCATTGCTGTCTGCCAGTTTGTGTCCATATGGTGCCTCCATCTAAAAGGACTCACAAAAGAAAGTCCCCATTTCTAATCACTTTGATTCTTTTTCACCACAAAAATTATAGATTTTAAAATAACAAAGAGACATTTGTTTTAAAAAATCCAGAGTCACTCAACACATTTTAACTTATCTCTAATTTATTTTCTTTTTTCACATGAGAAGCAAAGTTCAAAAAGCAATGTTCAAAGCCCAGAAACTATAAAATTTACCAATATTAATGTAAAAAAAATTACATCTGGGTAGAGAATAAATTTCAGTGATAAGAAATATAGAGAAGACAAAGTATAGGAATAGGAGGTTAAAATAGTGATTGCCAGGGATTGGGAGTGGGTCAAGCAGTTGACTACAAAAGGGCAACATGAAGAAATTTAGGAGGAAATGAACGGTTCTGCATGATGAATATGAAGGAGGATATATGGTTCTCTATTTATCAAAATTCATTGAACTGTGTACCACAAAGAGCAATATTACTGCATTTAATTGAATAAATAGAAATATAGATTAGTGTGTTCTAAAAAGTAGAAAAGCTGATATTCTTTGTTAATATAAGCTGCTACCACATGTGTGTTAAATAGTCATTCTGTTTTTAGTGTCTGATCATATTTATACCCATTGCCTTAGGAAACAGTACCCTAATTTCCAGTAAATGTAGAAATGACTAAAATATAAATGTAAATCAGATAAAAAAATTAGAAACAAAAAAACAACAAAAATTATATAATCATTACCTTCATGTACCTGTATTAAATCTCCTGAATATAGTACAGTAAGTAATAAGAATACATTATATAACAAATAAGTATCCCAACATTGTTTATTGTTCTATATAAAATGACAAAAGTTGGCTGGCTCACATTCAGAAGGAAACATAATCAGTGAAATTTCATATAAAAATAAAACTATTAAAAACTTTCATATATGCTTTTTGGAATGTAAAATAGTGCAACCATGTTGAAAATAGTTTGGAAGGTTTTTTTATATAGTTAAACAAACATCTACCATATGACCCAGCAATTTCAGCCCTGAAATTTACCCAAGAGAAAGAAAAACATATGTCCACACAAAGACATGTATGTGAATATTCACAGCATCTTATCTGTAATAAAGAAACAATCCAAATGTTCATTCATAGGTAAATAGTTAAACAAAGTGAACTATTCATGCAATAAAATACTACCCAGCAATAAAAAGAACTTATTACTGATAGTGCAAAACAGGGAAGAATCCCACAACCATTGAGCTGAGTGAAAAAATATAAGTGCAAAATAATACATACTAATACAAACTAATGTATGGTGATAGAAAGCACATGGGTGGTTTCCCAGGGACTGGGGGTAGAGGGATGAACCTCAAAAGGATGGAAGTAACTTATCAGGTACGATGGAAATAGTCTATATATTGATTTGGGTGGTGGTTACAAAAGTGTACATATTTGTCAAAACTCATTTAACTGAATGATTTAAATGGTATCATCTTAGTGTATATATACTATGCCTCAAAGTTAATTTTTTAAAATTAAATTAAATTCTATGTTGCAACTAGATCTTGTTTTCTAAATATAATTTTTCAATAAAATGAATCAGGTCATCAGGAAAGCTAGTTGTTTCCAGGACATTTTGTAGTACTAGAAAATAAGAACGTCCTAAGATTTAGAAAGAAAGAAGGAAAGTAAGGGAAGGAAAGATAAGAATAAAAGAAGGATGAAATGAGAGGAAAGAAACAAGATAGAGGCACCAGACTCAACATGAAAGAATTTGCAATGCCAAAGTTTGAACAACCTGAGCAACAAGATAAATCACTGTAGTATTGAATTATAACTCAAAGAAACAGAAAATGAGCCCATATGACATAAATAAATAACTTATTAAATAAATAAATTGGGTATAAGTGACAACTCTTCTCTAGAGAGGAATTCCAACCAGTAAGTGTAGAAAGAATGAAGGAAAAAGAAAATCACCATTAGAGTATCACTGTAATAATTGCCATATACAATATATATGGATAAATTCTAATGAGTGGGCAAAAGCTTAAGCAGAAACAAGATATTTGCAAAGTCCCAAACTATTTTTGGATGATAGAATTCTGTCAAAGGATTCTATGCTCTTAGCCAAAGGATCAAGTATAACTTCACAAGTGTGAGGGCATTTTGAAATTATACATCTTCCAATATTATACACTGGGAAAGGCACCCCACTTCTGTAACACCCTTGCCAATAATGTATAATCTCAATCTAACCATGAAAAAACATTAAACAAGGCTAAATTAGAGAACAGTCAACAAAACAACTGACCCGCACCCTTCAAAAGTGGAAAGGTCATAGAAGGAAAGGAAAACTGTGGATTTTTCATAGATTAGAAGACACAAATGAGAGATGACAAATAAATGCAATGAGAGATCCTTGAACAGAAATGGCACATTAGTGTAAACACTGGTGAAACGTTAATAACTTCTGTACTATGGTTAATAGAATTGCGCCAAGGGTAATTTCATAAGCATTCCATGGTTATAGTAGATGATAACATGTGGGTAAGCTGAGTGAGTATATACAGATGCCATCTGTACTACTTTTGAAACTCTTCTGAAAGACTAAAATTACCTCAAAATATGTATTGTTTAAAAATTCAGATATTATTGATGATACATCATGTTTCCAAAAATATATTAAAAAAACTGGATCCTGAGCAGAGTCAGTATTGGCTTCTCATCTTTGAATCAAATAAACCAAGGAAAATTATCTATCCAATTCTTACTCTATGGTAAACAGATTTTCCCATGTAAAGGAAATACAACATCTTGACTTTAAAAAGAAGATTCTAATTCATTCAAAAGTTTTCAAACATCTATTATTAACAAGAAAACTATATGTGAAAATATACACAAAAAGCTAATTTAAAACATCAATGTGTTTGAAAGTGACATAAAAATTATTTTCTCCTTATAATTTCTTCTTGTTGTCATAAGAAAAGAGGCTTAAATTTTATGTAACTTTTGTTATCAAAAAAGTATTGCTTTACTCCAAACAGGCAAAAGCCCATATACATGGTGAAAGTATGCAATCATTATGTTCACTAATTTATGCTGTATACCATTTGAAAGAGTTTCTGCTTGCTAGGAATTAATTTTTAGAAATACCCTGGCATTGAACTTAGCTTAAGCTGGAAAATATCAATCAAAACAGAAACTGTAACTATAGAAGAAAAAAAGTAGGATAAAATGTGTGCATTATTAGTTTTTCTTTAACAATCAATAAACTTATCAGGCATAAAAATTCAATTGCTTCTTTTTTCTTGTCTAAGTGTGTTTCTTATTTGCAACATATAGCTGGATTTTATTTTTCAACCCAGTCTGACAGCCTTCCATTTTAAGAGAGGATTTCAGCCCTGTATTTAGTGTAACAACTAATTTATTTCCTTCAAATGGAAAATATTTTGCACTTACTTTCTTCTTTCTCTTTCAGTTTTTTAATTTTTATGACTGCTTCTTCAATGTCATGTTTCTTGCCAATTAAGCATGAGTATTAAAAATGACTTTACATATATGTATCAGATATTATGAAATTTTGAACAATAAGAGGGCTTTACTTTAACGGCCTGGAAGTTTACCACTTGGTTGTCCAAAATCAAAGCATCCTCAGTGCAAGTGTCTGATTACATTGCTTATTCTATTATCAAAGAAAAGGAAATAATACCCAATGTTAAGCTCTGTGGCCTTGTTAACCTTGAACTCGTTTGCAGCTTTGAGCAGAAGGAAAAAAGATGCAGCTATACCTCTGTTTGATCTTGACATCCACTTGAATATCACTGAAGTTTCTTCAAAACATTGAAGCATTTTATCAGTGAAATTGGCAACTTGGCCAATGTCCCGCAGGTGGCAACAACTGGGAACTACTGTTGTCTCTCAATGCAGCCACTTCCTTGTTTTAGTCTATTATATGCTGCTAATGCCATCACAGAAGCCTCTCTATTTTAAGAGCTTCTTTTTTGAAATTACAAAGACTGTCAACTTCTTCAAAGATGTAATTTTATTTTAGCAGTCAAATTTGACTGGGAGAACACTCCCAATATTCTGTGAAAAGATAAGTCCCTGTGACACCATCTGGTTTTTCTGCTTTGGTAAACAAAGAAGGTCCATAGTTCATAATTTCTTGTTTTCATGCTTTGATACCAAAGACTCTGCCACCATTTCCAAAAGAAATTTTATCCACTGCTCAGAAAGGATTCAACAGCAGTGTCTCAAAAATCCAATTTTCAAGTTTTGTCTACAGAAGACATCATAATAAGAAGCTTTTCATGATTACATGGAAGTATATCACTGAACTTTGATCAGAAATTTCATTATAATGATAGAAAATGAAAGTTCACGTCCAAAATAATTTGACAGTGAGGGATTGATTCATGGCATTATTTTCTTAGCCAAGATTTTATAAGATTTTGTTTAATTCAGAGGTATTATTTTGAATCAAGGCCCTTTGGAAACAATTAGAGATTTTTAAAAATCATCAGCTATTTGGTTAGATTGTTAAATTGTGTTAGAAATTGAAAGCAGACAATTATGTAAACTTCCCAAAGCTCAAGAAAGACTTTTTGCAAGTTGATGTTTAGGGTGGAAATCTGTAGAAATTGAAAATTCTGAAGCAATTTTCCTTCTGTTCAGGCAAATTAACATTGAAATATCTGTTTACAATCATTTTCTTATTGATCTAGATAAGCTGCATCAGTGAAACAAACCTTTCTAAACATGCTTTCACTGACTTAAAGACAAAGGAAATTGTTCAACATGAATTCATGGCTAAGAATTAAAATCTGACATTCCTTAACACAAGTCTTTCTTCACTTGGAAGAGTGGACCACGGGAAATGTAGGAGAAATTTCTTTTTCCTATGTGTGCAAGAATTTACAATAGTACTTACTATCATCAAAATGCAAAATTAAAATTTACATGGGGAAGCAGATGTGGCTCAAGTGGTTGGGCATCCATCTACCATATGGAAGGACTAGGTTTGATCCCGGGACTTCCTGGTAAAATAAAAAATAAAAAATAAAAATAAAAAAATTTACATGATCTCAATATTGGTATACAATTTTTCACTCCTTCTATGCCTATTCCATTCCAGATGTTTGAATCCTTCCTATTGCCTCGAAGGAATGTGAGCTCCCTAATCTTGTCCAGGAACTAGTTTGCAATTATAACACAGGTAGCCAGGCAAAGCATTGCAAATTTTGATATGGCAAAATGGCCAGTGGGGAATCAATAGGTCTATAATAATCCAGAAGTTCCCAAATACTTAAACTTGATTTTACTTAATTATACAATTTTGTAATAGCTTTCTTTTTCCTTTTGATTTAGATAAACCACATCAGTAAATCCATATTTCAATCATTTCTCTTTCTCTTCACTCACCATTTCCTCAGAGTAGTATATCTCCCATATCATCCACCCCACCTCCCCATATTGCTTCACCATTCTCTAAAAGTCCATATCTAAATTATATTTATAAGGTTTAATTCTTTGTATAATCATATGAGTACAAAATTGGTTTGCTGTCTTGGTCTTCCTTGTTTGACAGCTGCATTGTCCCTCCAAGCAATACCCCTAAACCTACTGGATTTTCTTCCTGAAATTTCTTTGCTTTTCTTCCAAGTTTGTTAGCATCATATTATATTTCTTTGTAGAATGGTATTTAAATTAAAATGTTACTTAAATTACAAAATAAATTAAAAGCATGCTTTGTGCTGGACATTTGTTTTCATTTTATCTAGTAGATGTCAATTGATATGAAACTGAGCTATCCATTTTCTTCACTGTCATTATACCTACTTATTCAATTTTTGATGCAATGTCTACTTTTTCTAACATACTATAGAACATTATCAAGCTAATATGATATGTTATCAAATATACTCCTCATCATTGTACTCACCAAAATTCCAAACTATTTTCATCCTAAATAAAAGCACCTTTATTATTGACATCTACTTCTGAACAGAACTAAAGCTTTGGCTCTGGCTTATTTTCATAGTTTGAATGACATTTTATTCAAAAAGTTGTCATTATATTTTGCTTTCCAAACAAGACAGAGTTTTACTAATCCTTTTTAAAGGTTATTTTCATAACCTACCTATATGAAAGGAAGTACTTTTTACTTCTATCAAATCTTTTAATTTTACCATTTTCCATGATATATTTATCATTTCTTTCAAAATATACAATTTTAATTGTACTAATTGCCTTCTTATTCTTAGACAAGTTTCACCACCTGTTGTAATACATACTTTGAAAAATAATTTCACATTCATTATTTCATTTGATTTTGACAATAAATCTATAATAGCTTGGAGTGGGCACTTTCACTGACCCACCCTGACTGTTGCCTCCCCCAACTCCCTAATTTTGTAATTGATGACACACGAGATTAAAGGACTTGTTTACAAAACTGGAGCTAAGACTAATGTTCACCCCTCTGGGATGAAATATTATCTTCCTCATACCCCTTTTATATGGTGAAAGAAAGGAAGGATTGGGGGGGAGGCATGAGTTCATTATTCATTTTTGCCCATTTAATGCTCCAGCCTATTAAATAGCTTACCAGAGTTAATAATTTAATTAATCTACCAGTATTACAAATGCAGGAACTAGAGGTGTTATTGGGTACATTTTAAAATTTTATATCAATTCAAAACATTTCATATATGAAATCAAATCAAAACCACTTGCTTCCTTTTACTAGCCCTGATGATAAAGCAAGT
This sequence comes from Cabassous unicinctus, assembly GCA_029593785.1. Lineage (NCBI taxonomy): Eukaryota > Metazoa > Chordata > Mammalia > Cingulata > Chlamyphoridae > Cabassous > Cabassous unicinctus. The sequence continues at coordinate 62,059 of JAQZBX010003824.1, forward strand.
TGACATTTAAAATATCAAATTTATATCAAAATCCTTATTTCCTAAGTCTCCATAGTGAGTTAGTGAGTTGAGATACTTCCACCAGAAACATGTCATCATCTAGATAATGATTTGATTTAAAGCATTTCATTGATTCTTGAACTATTCATTGAAGACCAAACCCAGATCATTCTTACAAGGTGTCTAAATCTCAGTTATCAGGTTGCATTCTCATTTTATTTATGACATTTAATAAAACTATATCAATATGCAGCTTATTTATGGAAGTTGTTTTGTTTTATTTTGTTAGAAAATTGTTCGATTATTTGGGACGTAGAATGGACAATCAGAAGAAATTTATCCCATTTTTTAAATTTATTCTCAAAAAGGCTCACCAGATATGGGCAAACTTTTGCTTTAAAGGGTCAGATAGTAAATATTTTAGGCTTTGAGGGTCAAAAGGGAGATCCGAGGATATAAGTGGGTATTAATATAACCATTTAAAATGCAGCCATTTGAAAATGTAAACACCATTCTAAGCTTTCAGCTGGTACAAAAACAGACAGTGAGCTGCATTGGCCCTAGGCCAAATAGTTTGCCAGCAAATCTCTTTGATCCCCAGTTTTCTAATCTTTAAAATAAAAAGACTAATAAGGGGTCCCTGAAAGGCAGAGTGGGAATTCAAATGGAGTGTGAGATTCAGGTTTGAACGCTGTTTCAACCATTTTCTTGCAAAACTACTCTCAATAAAGACACACAAAGTGTCCTTGTTGCTAAATCTTGTGTTTGTTTCCAGCACTTGTCTTGTCTCTAGGCAGCATTTGACTCCTGAGGAGCCTTTCATCCTTGAAAAGCTCTCTTTCCTGGGGCTACCCAGCCGCCATCTTTTCCTTCTGTGCTTCTTCCTACCTCCCTAGAAACTCATTCACAACCCAGCAGTGAATCCCTCTTCCACTACCCTCCCCTTTCATAGCAATGTTTCTCCATGTTATTAACAAATGTCCAACAAAGATGTCAAGTTCCAAAAAGACAGAACATTTTTACCTTCCTCTGGTTTCTCAATTTAGAAATTTTATTCCATCATCACTTAATCCTTAGGCTCCCTCACTCCTGATATCCAGTTAACCACTACAACTGGGGATTATACTACCTAAATATTGCTTGATCCATCTCAAGTTTCCTGGCATCAGGAAACATCCTCATGGCAGTTGCACCTTGAATTCTAACTTACCATATTTTGGTTTCTAGTCTTTTTTTACTTCCATTACCATTTCATCATCCTATGAAAGGATGTTGATAATATTTTTCTCAGGCTTTCTATGCATTTTGTGGAAATAGGCTTTTTGTTTATTTTTTCCAGAATACC
>JAQZBX010003825.1:0-63318 GCA_029593785.1 Cabassous unicinctus
CATATGAATGCATTATCTTCCCCCCAACATGGGACATGACTCCTGGGGATGAGCCTCCCTGGCAACGAGTGATTAATACCAAGTGCCAACTGGCAACATGACTGGAAAAAGACCTTGAATAAAAGGGGGAAAAGGTAAAGACAAATGAGTTCATGTGGCTAAGAGACTTCAATCAGAGTCGGGAGGTCATCCCAGAGGCAACACTTACGCACACCTCAGTAGGATCTCATAGAACACCAAAGTGGATATCACCTCACACAGAAGTGCTCCTGAGGGCTCTGGAGACACCGAGGTCCTATATAAGGGGCGATAGCCACAGAGATTGACACCTTATCAGTGGGCTCTACTTTGGAATCTGTGCTCCTGAGAGTGACAGAGTTGGACTCAAATAAGTCCTCCCTGCACATGGTCCATCAGTCCCTTCTATTCAAACCTATATGTGATGCTAGAGTTTGTAGGTGTACCTCCAGAGACTGGAGCCTCTGGCCTACCTATGTGCCAGCTGTGCCTGGAATTTCGGTGGAGCTGCAAATCCTACTCTACAACTCAATGGACTCACCCAAGTCACCTGGCGAGGAGACAATGCTGGACAACAGCCATCCCAGGGAATGGAGAGATCCTGCAGCTGCAGGCAGGATAATCCCATCCACCATATCCATGGGATATAAGCCCACTCTCACTTGCAGGTGGAATGGACATCACCATCCCAGTCCCCTCAGGATTGGGGGAAGAGCTATGGACTAGAGTGGACTTAATGGTATTCTGTTGTAGACCTATTGTGATTCAAGCAATGGAAGAAATTATAACAGTGAGGTGGAGCCAGTGGCCACTAGATGCTTTTGGGGCAGGGAGGGGAAGGGCAGTTGTAATACAGGGGCTTTTTCAAGACTTGGGGGTAGTCCTGAGTGACGTTGCGGCGACGGATATAGGCCATTTTACATCAGCATATACCATGGAGAACTGTGTGGGAGAGAGTGTGGTCTACAATGTGAACTGTGGTCTATGCTTAGTGGCAAAGCCCCAGGATGTGTATATCCATTGCAGGTGATGTGCCACACTAATGAAAGATGTTTATATGGGATGTTATGGGAGATGTGGGAGGTGGGGAACATGGGAATCCCTGTAATTTCTGTGTTATTTAGGTAATCTAAGCACCTTTTAAAATATATATATATATATAAATAACATTTATGTAAGCAAATGCACATATATGCATATATATTTTTATATCATTTTACAAATATTGGTTTGTATTGTGAAAAATTTGATTTTTTACCCACAATTAAAAAAAAAAAAAAGCCTGAAGCCAAGGTAGAGACATTAAAAAGGGAGTCAGTTAAAAAATTCTCTTAAGAAACACAATCCAGGAAAATACAAATGTAGCCTTCCTCTGTCCCTCTGGAATGCCCTATTTATCCTGGAGACCATCTGTAAACTGTGGGCTCTGATGACATTTGTACTCTAGCAAATAATGAACAATTTGTATGGAATGCCTAGAACGTTTTTAGCACTGGCATTGGTTCCTATACAGCAAATTTAACCTGTTATGAGTGCAATTTTTGTTAAAACAATTCTCATTTATTTCTACCCAGAGAATACCAAATTGATACAGATGGAACATGTAAAGCATTTGTAAAGAGTGTCATGTACACTCTTAGCTCTTCATAGCATCGTAGATACAATTTGTCAGAGCATAAAAGCATATACAGTGAATATTTAAATGTAACCTAAAAGTTGTGACTTCTAGGTTATGTAATGGAACAGTATAGCCTCTAAAAGGAAGAGGCTGGTGAAACTGAGACCAGAATGCTTCACACCTCAGGAGCCTGGGTCAGTGGAGGTTACTGTCTAAGGACTCCAAGAGCTCAGAAGTGAAATGTCAATCTAGTTCCTCCAGTCAGCCCCTGGATAGGATTCCTTGCAGAAACAGGATGCAGGCATAGGGTTTTCAATATCTGCCATTGTCCTGATGGGGTTGAGGTGGCCAAGCAATAAGGCAAAAGAATGGACATGGTGAGTAAATTCACTAAGGCATAGTGTAAATCAAGAAATTCTGAACCTTGACAGAATGCATATGACATGAGTTAGTATTTAAAGAGCCTTCTGGTGAGACTCATCATGTTTAAATGGGCGTGAGGTAATTTGCCTTTTAAAAAAAATAAAATCTCAATAAGAATAAAAGCTGTAAGAAAATGGACAGGACTTTATTTATTTATTTATTTATTTATATGGTATTCCATCAGATTTTCTTTACTAATTTCCATTTTGTTCAGTGATAGTCCTGTATGATCAGTGTCCCAGAAAAGAAATAAATCTAATGATGGGACTCAAAGTTTTATTAGAAATAAGCAAAGAAAAGCAGACTGTTTGGAGTTAAAATATTTGAAAAGCTATGAGGAAGGAGTTAGATTAGAATTCTTAGGAAAGTTTTACAGCAACGGAGGGAAGAAATCTCTGTTAAGTAAAGCTGTCTATCACCAGAATGGGCAGCTTTGCTAAACAATGAGCTCTGTCACCAGAAGTGGTCACTGATACTGTAAGATGGAAAAAGATTCTATCTCTGTGGATCTTTCTAACTCTAAGATTCAAAGATAATGATAATTTTTTTGCGTGATTAGGTAGATTATTTATAGAGTCCAAGATCATTTTGATAATTTACTAAGAGTTTGATCGGTTCCACTGTAAGCTATTCATCTGAATTAAAGTCTCCAAAGGTGGAATGAGAGCGCTGGGCTGGGAAATCAGGACTCTGGGTTTCCGGTGCTGAATTGATTACTTACTGTGTAGCCTACAACAAACCATTTAGCTTCTGATGGTCTCAAGGCCTTGCCTATAAAATGTTGCACTATTCATCATTAAGGTGTCCTTCAGTTTTAAATTTTACAATTTTACAATGTGCAACTGTCAGCTCCCCTATTTTTCATCTAACCATCTGCTTTAGTTGATTCTCTATCATTTTGGAATCAACTACTCAGTAAAACCATGTGTATTAATTCCCTGAGTTAATTTCAATTGCTATATATTATGTTTTTAAAATGCATTCTTACTGTGATTTTTAATAGAGCAAAATAAATATTACATCTACATGTGTCTTCAAAAAAACTAATGATGGGTCTTAAAATATAGATTGAGCTCATAAACTGCTATTAATATAATGCTTTAAAAATATGGCTCTTTAATACTTGTGGAATTTGTCAGCCATTGAAATTAAATAGCCAAGGAGAAATTTATACCCAAATACAGAAGAAATGTACATAGAAATAAAAGTCCGAAATGAATGTTCTCTTCTGACCCCCTAAGTTTGAATAAGATCTTAATACTTCAGGGTAAAAGGAATTTTTGCTAGTTAAAAATGACAGTTATTAAATAAGAATTAGCAAAATTGTATGCATCTTCAACGTTGCCTTATTGGATGACATTTCTTTGAAGATAAATTGATTATCTGCTTTTATTATTAGAAGGCATGTTTTTCATCAGAATTAGAAATCCTCAACATTCATCAAATCCTGTTATGGGCTCTGATTTTAACTTTAACTTAATTTAGGACTTACTTCATATGTCATATTTTCTGAACTAAAATTATTGCATAAAATATACTGATCAAATAATCTAATTCTTGAGAAACTTGCACTTATATGAATTTTATTATCAAATTCCCAGAAATTCTTTATATAATTCTAGAACCTGAAATTAAGCTTATTAATTTTCAGAGGTTCTGCTTTTAGCGAAATATCTTTCAATGTCTAATTCCTATCGGAATACCTTGACTGTGCTTCTACATCTCCTCAATGTTATTTTCAGTGATTTGGGATAAGCATACAAATGAAAACCTTGCCATTATATTATGTTATGTTATGTTATGTTATGTTATGTTATGTTATGTTATGTTATGTTATGTTAATTAGTGACTAGGGTACAATAATAATCAATAGCTAATAATTCAAGTGAAGGAGAAAAGACAATGTTTAATTGTGCTTTTTATATTAACTTATTATGAGATGCTTTAGAGTACACAACTATGTTGGGTATTCTTGTCAAAATATTAGGATGAACTGGATTTCAATAAGTCTTCATTGTGCTTGGTTTTGAAAAAGTAACTATGCCCATTGTAAGGATGTGCTGAGTAAGCTTTACCCATATGTAGAGAACTGTCAGCAGGCTGCCCTACTCAAAAACACTGCTGAAGTACTTGGAGTGGATGCCAGTCTCTCTCTGGGGTTGGAGCCTTTGGATCAGTATTTCTTGAGGAAATAGTTGTGGACAAATTGCTCTGAGAGCAGAACTCTGAAGTTAAACAACTTGAGTTAAAAAAATAAATATTCCTCTGCCATTTAAAAAACAAAAACAGTTTAACTCAGGGACCACCTCTTTGTTCAGAATTAACAGGCCTTCCTAAATTCCCATACTTTGACTTAAGGAAATGAAAATAATGCTACTTATAGCCTATCTGAGAGGGTTGTTGTGAGACTCAAATGGTGAAAGTCATTAAAAATATTTAGCACAGTGCCTTCTACAGAGCCAGTACACAATAAATGCCATATCAATTTTTTGCTTAGGGAAAATAAATTGAGAAGATCCTGCTGAAAAAAATTCAGATATTTTTTAATTCATTTTTTGGGCAAATGATGCACTTACACTCAAATATTAACTAATTGTCCATTGATTATTTTCCTAGCATCTTTTAATTTTAAGCTCTGTTTAACTTAACAAAATTCACTTAACCTTTACCCATCATAGAAATATTAATCTATGTTCTAATTGGCATTTCCAAGTCACTAATGTTGCAAATTATTAACCTAAACCATGCACTCAATTTCCTTGGGCACTTGAAATTTGCAAGGATTAACCTGGCTATGCCCAAGTAAACAGGAATGCTTACAATTTGATTTCTCTTTCTTCAGATGAAGTATTTTGATAGCAAAAACAAAACAAACAAACAAAAAAAAAACCCACATACACACACGTACAAAACCAAGAAACAAACAAAAAAAAAAACATTTGTATTTAAGAACATTCATATACATATCAATTAATATTTGGGGGAAATTTAATATTTCAGGTACTTGGACTGCTTACATTTCTAGCCCTTTATAATTACAACACTTAGCAGAATAGATAATACATGAAGATCATAAAAGTATATGACAGCATATATGGTCAATGATTACGACAACCATGAAGGAAGACTGTAAAGTCTCTGCAAAGAGGTTGTACTTTTCAGTCTTCTAAGTGTGTAGTAGTAGCTTTTTCAAGTAAGAAGAAAAAAATTATTCTTATCCTTAATAATTGCTTATAATGAAGCCAGTTCTGCCCCCGTGTCAGAAAGGAAGCAATTGGCACTCTTTTTTTCAGAGCCTTATTAATTGTTGTATAACTTCAGGGGGAAATTTTACTTTGGTCCTGGTTTATATGAGTGGTTTATTATATACAAGGAAATACTAAAATTTAATATATACCTGTAAATGAGTTTGAAAAAAAATGTAAAAGTAGCAGATATAACCAGAGTCTGGGTAACAAATGCCCTAAAGAATCAAGGAATAAAATGTGTTTCTAGATGTGTAGTGAAACAGTATAGAAACAAAAAGATTGTTACCTCCATGACATATTTTTATTTTCCAGTCTTTGAAGACCATACTCACAATTTCACATTATAAACTATATTGCAATTCTTGAGGTAACAATCAAAACTGTAACATTATTATCAAAAGAACTTGGGATATATTATTTCTAATGATAACTGCCCCTTGATATGCTGGCATCTCTGAGCTATTCTTCCTTTAAGTGTTTAATAAGACAAGGAAATGTCTAACAGGTCTATAATAGACCCTTCGCTTTTTGCTTGAAGTTCTCAAATAAATTGCCTCTAGGTCTAAGGAATTTAGGAATTTCCCAGGGCTTTGGTCTTATAATTTTCTTCCTAAAACCTTGATACCCATGTTATTATGTCCAGAAATGTTCTCTAAATTTCAGAGGATTGCAAATGTGAATATAAAAATTGTTGGTTAAAGTTTGTTCTAGAGCATTCTCATTTTAATACGAACCTATCTGGCTTACCTTTCACAGCACTTAGCACATTGTAGGCCTTCATCAATATTTGTTGAATGAATAAATAAGTGTGATAAAGAGGCAGTCATCTTCAGACTTTAGTAATCTGGTCTCTAAGCTACATTGGTCCATGGAATAATAGATGCTTTTGGTTTGGAATTTTTAGAAGAAAAACAAAACAAGTCTCCTCCACCAGTTGATCATATGATGCTACTTAGGTGCCACTTCAGATCCTCTTGGCCCTACCTCCACCTCTGTCACTTCTGTGACATCCAGTTTTGCACAGGCTTTAACCAGATTCATACAGATGCAAAGTGACAACTCCTCACCACAAGCCGAGCAGCCTGCTTCTCCCTTACTTTCCCATGGCTTCTTATATTATAGTGCAAGATACTTGTCCAAAGCCACTCAGTGCTCACTGATGCACAACTTGAAATTGTGGGAAAGTGGGAGAGTTAATGCAAAGGGGGCCATCCTTGACCAATGGGGAATCAGAGCCAATGGATAAATGCTCAGTAGCTAACTACTGAGAATTAGTAAGACTTATTAAAAGTTGAAATGCGTTTCAAATGGAAAGTGAAGCATTTTGTGTTGTACTCTAGCAGTAGTGGCAATTTTAAGGAGAGATAATGTCATATCCTTGGAGGAGTTTCAGAAATTAGTGCCACATCAAAGATTCCAAAGATGCAAAAAAGATAATCCTCATCATATTTCTGTTTAATTCACCTGAGAAAAGAAGAACAAAACCAGAAGATGGACAAGCTACTATAAACTTAACCAAGTGTTAGGCCAAATAACAGCTATTATGAAAGTTTGTTCTAAACTAGAACAAATCAGCGCAACCTTGATGTTTGTTATGCAGACACCCATGTAGCAAATGTGTTTTCCTCAATTCCTATTAGTAAGGAGAATCAAAAGCTGTTTACTTTTACTTGAGGATGTATAGCAGTATGCATTACTCCCTCACCCCAGAGCTAAATTTAATACTTTTACCTTTTGTCAAAACATAGTTGGCAAGGATCTTGATTGTCTTAACATTCCTTGAAATGTCACACTGGTCCATTATATTCATGATGTCATGCTAGTTGGATTTGGTGAACAGGAAGTAGTAAGTATGAGAGTTGCCCTAATAAGATTGTAACACAAAACCCTCAAAGTTCAGGTGCCATTAGTTAAAAGTATTGGGAGGGCAATGATATGGAGCATGCCAAGGTATCTATTCAAAAGTAAGAAAAAATATCAATTGGTGTACCTTGATCCCTTACCTTCTTAGTGAGATTCTGTATTATTTACCTTTTGCTGCATAACCAATTGCTCCCAAAACTTCACAACTTAATTATCTCCCAGTCTCTGTGGGTTAAGAATTCAGGAGTATCTTAAGGGGGTGGATCTGGCTTAAGGTCTCTCATGATGGTCTTAATTTTATCATCGTTTGCCATCTGGAGAGAGTAGGTGTTTTCAAAATAGCAAGTCCTGGCTCTTTTTTATGTAATAGTCCTTCCTTTAGGTTACTTATCTCTACTCACATTTTGCTATAAGCAGCAAGAAGCTAGCTGGCACCTTCAACTGTCTGCTTGTAGATATACTCAATTCATTAGGTACAATTACTACTTTCCACATTACTGCAGGTGACAGTATTCCTAAACTTTCTGCCATGACATAAGCTGAATCCTTTTTCCTCAAGTTTCTAGTAATATTTTCCTTATTTTTTTTTTAACCCTTACTGGCAGCCACCTTTAGGGCCATTGGGCTTCTTCTATCAATCTCTACAAAGCACCTTTGGCTTTTACTAATTCTGTCCTCACAGTCCTTCCAGCTTCTACCCACTGCCCAGTTCCAAGTTACTCCTCCACTGCATATCAGCATACCTGTTCCAGGTTCCGTTTTCTGAGTTTCCTATTGCTACATAACAAGTTACCTCAAAACCTAGAAGCTTATAACCAATAAATATTTATTATCTCACACTTTCTGTGTGTCACAAATTCAGAAGCAGCTTGTCTGCATGGTTCTGATTCAGTTTTTCTCATTGGGTTATAGTCAAAGATTTGGACATCTGAAATCATCTGAAGCTTTAAGTGGTGCTGGAGAATATACTTCCAAGCAGAACATGGGTCACTCACATGGCTATTGGCAGGAGGCCTCAATTCCTCACCTTGTAGACCTCCCCCTAGAAGTGCTTGAGTAGCCTCACAACATTGGAGTTGGCTTCCCCCAGAGCAAGTCACCCAATAGAGAGCAAGTCAGAAGCCATAATGTCTTCTATAACCTAGCATTATGAGTTACCAACAGTCCTGCAGCATCCTAGTAGTTATAAGGTCAGCCCTACTCATTATAGTAGGGAATTATACAAAGTCATGATTATCAGGAGGCAGGGATCACGGGGGCCATCTCCTGTGCATTCAAAAAGCAGCCTATCAGACAACATGGCCGACAGACAACATGGCTGACAGACAACATGGCCGACAGACAACATGGCCACAAGATCCTGCCAGGACCTTGAGGTCCCAGCTGGGACTCTTTCCAAGGCTGAGGGGTGGCCCTGGATATTCCAAACTGGCCTCACCATTGGCTCCCACCATTGGCGGGGTAACCAATAACAGCTGGGCCCCTCCCCTTAGCATTAGTAAAGGGAGGGATAATTAATAGTTTAAAAGGTAACCACACAAAGCAGAGGTCTCTCTCTCTCCCAGAGAAGCCCACACCAAATCTCGGTGTGTTTTTTCACCCTTCTCTCCCATTTCTCAGCAAGCTCTATTCTTTCTCCCCATTTCCCAATAAATTCTTTTTACTGGCCTAAAAAAAAAAAAAAAAGCAGCCTCGGTCACACATGGGAATATTGCCACAATCTATTTAATGCTTGCCTTAGACTGCAAGTTTTTACAGTAAGAGCCCTCTGCAACATGTCTAGGCTGTGGTGCAAGCTGCTCAGCCACTCAGAAGATCAGATGTTATCAGACATATGTATGATAGATAAAATGGCCTAATGGAATCTCTGCCTAGCCCTAATAGGATAGTTGTTGCATAATCTAGGATTCAGGAGCAATGGCATTCTTTCTGCAGCAGACAAAAGCTCATCTTTAGGGAAAGTAATGCAAATACACACACACAAAAAACAAAATATATCCTGGCTTGCAGTTCGTCCCTAGTAGATATTGTGTGTTTGTATATGGGACCACTAGACACAAAGTGACTCTTTGTCTGGAGTTGCCTGTCCTGTGCTGGCTCTTAAGAAACCCATCAAGTAAAATAGTTGGGAGGACACAGCCAAAACGTGGAAATGGAACATTTGGGATTGGGCCCAGAAGATAAAGCAAATTACATAAACACGTTGCCCAGACTCCCATGCACCTACCTCAGTTGCATAGAGACCTCTCCCTCACCTCATGATTAATAAAGCATATCCTAAAACCATCTATAGAAGGAAGAAAAAAACTGATTCACATGTGGGGTCAGCATGATATGTTCTTTTTTTAATTTCTAAATGGACTGCTGCAGCACAACAGATAATGGTGAAGAATATTCCTCCCAAAGGTCAGAACTATGAGATTGTGTTTAGTTTTTCACTTTGTATCGAGGGAGAAGTAGCCAAAGGGACAGTCATATGTGGACCCCTATGTAATGGCAAATGGCTTAGCTGATTGATTAGAGACAAAGTGGACCCAAAGGGTGGGTCTTTGTGATAATGCTAATTGGAAAACATCTGCATCCAAGGCAGAACTCAACTTCCAAATATACAGAACAATTTCACCTATGGATGTCAGCCAGCCTCTCCCTTCATCCACTCCAGACTTGCCATAATATCAGGGTGGAGGCTACATATGGACACAACAGAATAGGCTCCTTCTTGCCAAATTGATCTAACTACTGCCTCTGCCAAGGAAAACCAGCCATCAGCCACCATCCAATTAATTATACAACGTATTTTCTAACACGAAGGGGACAGTAATTCGATCTTACCAGAGATGACATCTGCTCTGGATATGGGTTTGCCTTCAATTACTATAGTGCCTCCACCAGCACCATGATCAGAAGACTTGCAAATTGCCTGATCTCTTGGTTTTGTATCCTATATATGTATAATGTTTAATTCAAAGGGATTCCTTTTTAAGTAAAGAGTTGTGACAATGGACAGTGACAATGGAATCCCCTGGCCTTTGTACACATCTTATTACAGAGCAGTGGTCCTAATAGAATAGTAGAATGACCTATTAAAATCCTAGTAAGGAGATTTAAAAAATTACATGGTTAGAGAAAGAAATATCCTCTAAGATTTTCTGAACCAATAGAGAAATTATGGTGCTGTGCCACATACATGGATTAGGAACTATGAGTGAAGTAGGATTGACCCTCTCTCTATCACTCCCCATAAACAATTTTAGGAATTTTGCTATCCATATCTGCATTCATAAACTCTGCTGAATTAGAGGACCTAGTCCCAGAGATGGAGCTTAACGTTGCAGATATTGAGCTGACCATCATCTTGAAAGGTATTTTGTGACCAGTTGGACTTAATAGGCAGAATGAGAGGGTCTGAGAGGTGCAAGGGGTGGACTATATCAGCAACCTCTTATTCACTATTTCAAGCAACTTTGAGCAGTGAGGAAGAGGAGATAAAAAAGCTTAATCCTACTCTCCTCTGGGTTGACAGTTCTGAGGTACATTACATAAAGCTCCTCAGAAGTTCCCCCATAATCACCTATAGTAGTTGCCAATTTTATTACATATCCTTTCATTGACTTTCTCTTGCTACATCCCTCCCTGTTTGTGCCTTCGTTCTGCTCCATGGGATCACTTTTAAAATAAACTACTTGCACATGGATCTTTTTAACAAGTTCTACTTTGGGGGTAAACTTTTAAATCTGATTGGATATATGAAGATTTCACTTTCTATTTTTATCAGTGTTCCCAGTGATGGGGGGAATGATTATAACTGATTTAACTCCTTTATCTTTAAATACCCCTTTGACTTGGCTCCTTTAATTTCAGCTCAGACTGTTGAATATATATGTTCTAGTTTGCCTGGCTGCTGAAAGCAAAATACCAGAAATCGGTTGACTGTTACAATGAGGATTTATTAGCTTGCAAGCTTACAGTTCTGAGGCTATGAAAATGCCCAAATCAAGGCATCATCAAGACTACATGTTCTTCCTGAATACAGGCTGTCATGACCCTGGACTCTTCTGTCACATGGCAAGGCACATGGTGCTATCTGATGGTCTCTCCCTTCTCTCCTGGGTTTCCTGGCTTCCAGCTTCTTGCTTCCATGGCCTTCTCTCTTTTTGTCTGAATTTCATTCTCTTAAAAAGGTTTCCAGTAAGAGGATGAAGACCCACCCTGAATGAGGTGGGTTACATCTTAACTTAAGATCTTACTCACCGAAAGATCCTACTTACAATGGGTCCACTCTGATAGGAATGGATTAACTTTAAGAACATACTTCTCTGGAGTCCATATAGCTTGAAACCATCACACAAAGTTAGCTTACTTTGAGACCTTTGTAACCAAAGTGTGATGTCATTAGAAAGTGTGATATCATTAGAAAGTTTTGTGTGGTTCACAGGTTCTCATTTCCAAGGGAATCATGTTTTAACATCAGTGATGAGAGAGAACCTATTTCAATCAATGACAGTATATACACTCAACTAGATTTGATGTTGCTGCCTTAAATCCATTTTCTTAAGCAGTATATGAAAGACTGTATTAATGTTTTAGCTTATCTTTAAGGCTGTTTATTTTACATATTGGTTATGATCAACATAAATGTTTCTGCTTATCACATGTGCACTGAAATACCATCATTTAACTCTCAGGTTTTTTGTTGTCATTACTTTTTAGGGGACAGAGTGATGTTGTTTTGTGGAAGTGCAATGCAACTGTTCAAAAAGAATCGTTTTAATTTTAATGTGCATTAAATCTACCAGTATAGCATATGTTTGTTTTGTAGTTAAAGCTCAGAGAAATCACAGCTTTTTCTGGTTACATTTGTAAGCTTGGAAGGAAAATACTGACTTAGCAATCTGTTATCCTGAGAAATATTTTTTCCTTAGAAATTGGGTTTGGCATCACCTTTTTGAATGGCACCTCATTCAAAAGTTAAGGACTCTTCATTATGGCAACATAAATTCTCTGGATTGATCAAATACAGGTAACATAACCTCTGTTTTCTTTTTTGGAAGCTTGCCTGCATCCATTGAAACAATATAAATATTAGGACAATTAGATGGTTTTATATTTTTTGTAAGTTTACAAAGATTAAACCTACTACATGGAATAATTTAACCTTGTCTTCATATCTAGCACTCTATGCAAATAACAAGATCATATACAAGTGAAAGCAAGCCATACATTCCACAAATAAAAAATACAATGTAGCAATAAATAAAATATGGCAATGTAATTTTGGGATCCAGTGTTTAAGTCATCCCTAGTTGCCCTGTTTTGATGCTAAAGAGAGATACCTTTAAACGATAGATACATGTAATCTTGGTAACATTACCAAACTGTATAGAAAATAAAAGGTTTAGAAGGTTGCCTTTTAACAAACTCAAATTCTAGATGGAGTCAATATATGTCTTAAATTGATCTATAAAGAAGATAAGACTTTTAACATATAATGATGTTATCTCTGTATCTGAAAATATCTTTTTAGCATAAAATCAATGGAAGACGTATAAGATAGTGTCAGTAGAACTCCCACATATCAAAAACATCAAAAATATCATAAATGAAACTAATATATAAAACACTAAGGAGAAAATATATTTCAAACATCATAGAAAATGTTAATATTGTCAAATAAATGCATAAAGATAGAAGGATAAGTTTTATGTGCTGATGGAAAATATAGAAACTAATTAAACAAATAATTCAGAGAAGAGAAAGCAATCATGCTCAAAGTCATATGTAATAAAATTCAATTAAAATAATGAATGTGTTTATCAAATTAATAAAGAATTTGTTAAAATAATCAATGCTGTAGTGATGGAATGTAAATTTCTACACCTTTCTCTGGAAAAGCAATTTGGCCACATGTTTTTAAATATTTTTACCCTTTGACCCAGTTATTCACTTTAGTGGAGTCTAAAAAAATTAGTATTGATGCATGCAGACTTTAGATATTCCCCCCCAAAATGTGAATCTTTTTGCATGAGAGAAAGGCATTTCACTAACTTTATCACAAGTGTTAATCATAATATTGATACTTAGCTTATGGTTCTGATATTTTTATGGGAGAATTGGAGTTAATGGCATGGTTCTTATTTTATTACATTTATAAATGGGGAAATCAAGGCCTAAAGAGTTTAAGTAATTTTCTGAAGAACAGTCAAACATGGTAGGCCCTCCAAATAGATTATTGTATTTAGCAATTGTAAAATAAGCTATCCTTGTCACTGATTCCTCATCCATTGTTTCATCAGATTTAAAGTGCTTACTCTAATTTCATACATTTAATTTGATATTCTTATATAATTTCTTATTAAAGTTTAATTACCAATTGAAGATGAATGCTCAGCCTGACTTTCACTGTGATCTCTCCTTATCTACCAAACCGATTTGTCATTTGAGAGTTATGTTTTAAATTAAAATTAAATTAAATTAAATTAAAACTCAAGGCAAAGAAGCTATGAGCTCTCCTTTTGTTTTTCTTTAACAAGAAATCTTAACCTATTTTAGTCAAATAAAATATTCATAATTTAATTGTTTCCATGTTCACAAGTCTATACAAAGGGGGGTCTACTAGGCAGATCACACATGTTTAACTGTCGGTTACTATGATATTGAATGGTACAGAATGCCAGGCACTTGGATTACCAGTCTACGGGAACGGTATTTTGTCCACATGTTTGCATCTACTCTCAGCTAAAATCCTTTGAAGTGATCAAATTAGCAAAAAAATAAGTAAAATTATCTTTCAGTGCTGAAAAACAGGAAAATGTGTTATAAATTCTCTATTGGCTTAGAGGTCTTTTTGGAAAACAGTACAGAAAAGATTGGATTTAAAGGAATGCAGACTATCATTTTAGTCAAAATAGTCAATGGAACCCCAAACTTGATTACATGGAAGTCTGGGATATAAGGAAAAATTATGCTCATAAATTACTGGTGGGAGTAACATGGAAGTCTGGGATATAAGGAAAAATTATGCTCATAAATTACTGGTGGGAGTAGAAACTGATACATCCTGATGATCAGT
Source organism: Cabassous unicinctus (assembly GCA_029593785.1). Taxonomy (NCBI): domain Eukaryota; kingdom Metazoa; phylum Chordata; class Mammalia; order Cingulata; family Chlamyphoridae; genus Cabassous; species Cabassous unicinctus. The sequence goes on from JAQZBX010003825.1 coordinate 14,240, forward strand.
TCTTGCAACACTAAATGTGTCAGCTGGAAATTTTGCAAAACCTTTAACTAGATGATCTGACCAATGTACAACAGTGGATGATCATTGTAGCATTCTTTATAATATGGGAAACAATTAGAAATGATCTAAATGCCCACAAATACAAGATTAATTATATACATCATGGTAAATTTATATAATAAAATACTAATTGTGTAGAAATGAAGGGCAAACAAGATTAATTAACTGTCTAGTAGGTTCAATCTTTGTAGATAAAAAATAATAATAAAATATAGCCATATAAGTCCCCCATACTTATTGAAATAGAAATATTTCATAGCATATTATGAAATTAAAAGGCAGATTATAAAATAATTTGTAGCATGATCCCAAATTTATTTACATATATTTTAAGTGCTTAATAATAAAACAGCAAACTAGGAAAACTAGTTAACTCTGGTTTATAGGATTTATGAGGAATTTTCTTTCCTAGTACTCAAAAGTAATTTCTAATATTTCTATACTGCATTGCTTGAGGAAAAACAGAAATAAGAAATGCCTTTTAAAACTTCTGTGAATTGTGAATTTTAAAATAAGGTACTGTGTAACATTCAAGAGACAGAATTAGTATATTACTAAGCTGTTTGTGCACACCTTGGTCTTGGTAAAGTAGGACATACTGTTCCATAGCCAAATCCAGAAGGAAAAACACCCTATCTCATTTGAAGGATGCAAACAATTTAGACAAACAAGAAACTGGCTCATTGAGATTTTTGTAGCAAACAAGGACAGAACACAGTTTGCATAATTTTCTCCTGCTCCTTTTATATTGTTTATCTTTTATATGACTCTTTGGAACAGTTGCTGGCCACCTGTCAATAATATGGCCTTTTATAGACTCAACATTTTATTGTCATCATGCCCTTGACATATAAAAACAGACTTAGAAGAATCAGCTTTTAAATTTAAAAGGCTGCCTTTTGTAGGCTAAAATAAAGAGAAGGGTTGAATGACATGAAGAGAATAGGCATATTATAAAATCCTCCTTAACAGGATAAACACTTTTGGAAAGTTATTTAAGAACTAAATTTAAAACACTGGCCCATGGAAAACTAGCCAACCAGCCTTCATTTAAAGTTTTTGTCATAATTTTGTATAATTTGATAAAAATTACAAGTGAAAACATTTGTATTGTGACTATCAATTACATAAATATTTTGGGTGCATAAACAGTTGCTTTAACTGCTCTTTAGTATAACTGGACATCCAGTGTTTCTTTCTTGATTTATATAAAATCTGTCAAGTGAAGTGTTCTACATATATTTATTGACCTACGTCCTAGAAGTGTTTAACATGATATCAAATAAACACAGCCCTACAAATCTGTATGTGGGAATACATTTCTATTCGTAAGTGTGTTATCCAAGACCTTAAGAAGAAAGCTGAAATTTTAGAAAAAGAAAAAAGCTCTCTTTGTTCAGTATTGCTCAGATTCAAACTTCCCTTTAATCATATGCAATAACAATAAATGAAGCAACTTTCAAGCCAATGGAAATGCTTTATGCTCTTGTTAAGGGCAAACATCCACCCCTCCCCACATCCCCACTACCAACACCTCCCACTCCATCTTCATAATGTGAGATATGGGGCTGACTTTTTAACATTTATGCAGAGACCTTTGATGTGAAATATCACATTCTCATATATTACTTGAGAGAGTATGTCATTTTTTTCTTAAAGAGGAAGCATATTTTGCGTTCAAATGGCACTTTAAAACACTTGCACTCTTTGAAACATAGGAATTAATTGGACTAACAATTCTTAGCTGTCAAGAGCAATTTTAGATATGGTCCCCTTTCTGTTCAATGTGTGGTTATTTCAAGACTACTTGGAGGGTAGAAGTAGACAGCCCTTCATCGGGTATAAAATGGTGAAGATCTGATCTTCAAAAGGTCTGTTAATTGGACACACGGGCAATACTCAAGGTGCAATGGAAAGATAAGATGGCAGTTAAAGCCTGCAAGGTAAATGAGTTTTCTTTAGGTTCAATCATGATTATATTACCACCCTGCTTTAGGTGGTGCCTTCATCTATTGTATTCTTTTCTTTTAGCCTTAGTGGGTATTTTTAGATATCTCCATGGAGTTTTCTGCAGATATGCTATTTTCTGGTTTTGAGTATAAATATTCTTGGAATAAAATAAACCAATAGTGTTATCTGTGAGTAGCTGGTCAATAAGAATCTGGGATAATATTGTTGGAATGGGAATTGAAACGTATTTGTATTTAAAATGTGTACTTTTCCTAGTTATCTAAGGAAACCCTAGAGGTTCTAATTCATTATCAATTTATATCAAATAGTGGAGAAGTTTTCTTGACTCGGTCTCTTCCTTCCAGCTGATATTGGCATCAAACATGTAATGCCTTGGATATTAAGATCTACAAATGAACAGTTCTCCTTTCTGAACAAAATAATTGAGAGAATTCATCTAAAAGTAAGCAATAAAAATTAAAAAAACATGATCAAACTGTACACTGTAACTAATTATTCCATTAAGTTAGTGGGAATATAAAGCTTTTGTAAATATAATTATTAATTAATTACTTAAAATGTGTAAAAAGATGTGAACACACACACAATGTGTGATGGTCCTTATATCCAGTGAGGAACATCAGTGTATGAATTATGTTACATTTTTGATGAATTCTAAACTTAAAATAGCTTATTCCTGTCAATATGCATACATATCAGATGGTAATTTTGCATGCAGTTTATCAAAAAACCAATCTCTGTTGTGGGGTCACAATTGTGAAAGAACAACAGAGCAATGGATATTCAAAGAGAAATTAGTTTCCCAAAACTAAAGAATAAAAATATACTCCCGCGCCCCCTTTGAGATAAAATTTTTATTCTTTACAAGGTGGGAAAATTAACATTTGACTCATGGTTTCATAAATAAGATGCCAATATGATTAAACTTTTACATGAATTGTTTTTTATTTCTCAGGGCATTTATATATTTTGAGTAGAAATAAAATAATTTACTTTTTTTTAAAGGTTTATTTTATTTATTTATCCCCCTCCCCCTTTGTGGTTTTGCGCTTGCTATCTGCTCTCTGTGTCCATTCACCATGTGCTTTCCGTGTCTGCTTTTCTCTTTGGGAGGCACTGGGAACCGATTTGAGGACCTCCAGTGTGGGAGAGAGGCACTCAATTGCCCAAGCCACCTCATCTCCGTGTCTCTCACTATCTCTCCTCTGTGTCTCACTTTGTTGCATCATCTTACTGCACCAGCTCTCCGCGATGCAGGCCAGCTTGCCTTCACCAGGAGGCCCCAGCCTGGGGCCTCCCATATGGTAGACGGGAGCCCAATTGCTTGAGCCACATGCACTTCCCAATAATTTACTTTTATATGCAGTTTGAAAATCATTCCTAAAAAAAAATGTGCCTTCAGTTCTAAAGGCAAAAGAACACTCTAATGAGAAATACTATAGTGAAGAGACTCATGATAATCTAAAATATGTCCAAAACACAGTGCCAACTTAAGAAAAATGTTGTGTATATTTAGTTATCAAAATATATGTAATAATATTAAAACAAGTAAAATGGGAAAATTGTAAGTTCTAATGTTTACACTACGAGTTCTGGTTGTAATTGAATATATAGTTGTATTTCAAATTATTATAATAATTAACTGGCAACTCCTATTTTCTGTACCTAGATACAAATCAAAAGTCTACAGATAATGAATGATATATTTGAATGGCTTAAAGGATAATCACATTTTGCCTTTATCCCCAAATAACTCTGCAACTGGCATTTCTGGAAGAATAAGTTAATTGGAAAAATATTTTCTTGATTTGGTTTCTGATTGTTTTCACTTATTCAATAAATATTATGGAGCTTGTTCTATGTGCATGGCCTAAAATTGTTTTATATAAGGTAGTACAGAGCCTGTCCTTAAGAGGTGATAGACTCAGTCTAATGTGGCTAAATATCTATTTAGCAAACAACTATTCAATAAACTAATAGAAATTATGATAAGCATGATGTGAAAGATATGCAGAATGTCTGAGGTTGTATAAGAATGGACCTCTCACTAATTTGAAATTAATGAACCATGAACCATTTTCCAGGTAAACAAAATTCATTTTTATTTTAGAATAAACACAGAAGTAAGTCTGGGGTCATTTGCTAAAATTCAGTTATTATGAGTTTAATATCTTTACCTTAATATCCTTATCTTGTCAAGGGTCATTTTTAAACTTAAGAGTTAGCTAGTATTGTTCAGTTCTGATTCATAGGTTTTTGTTTTTTTTTAAAGGAAAATGCAGCTATTTTTGGCATGTGTGTTTTCCTTACTCAGCAAATAACACATAGACTTGAAGTCAATTCATATTTTGTATACTCAGATTTTTGTAAGAAAATATTACTTTCCATTCATTAGTTAAGGCACACTAATTAATATTGCAACCGACCTAAAAATGTGCAATTAAGTTATTTTTTAAAAGTGCCAAAGTTCTAACTTTGCTACTAAAGTACTTTTGCTTTTTCTTTGGGAATAAAAAACTAACTTCTTAGTAGCCCTGATTTAATCAATCTATCTAATTTCACATTTCATGTCAAGGATTGGAAAACAATAAAATATTAAGAAATTCTCCTGAATTACTTATGCTGTTTAAGACTCTGAGTTAATGCAGGATATTTATATTTTGAAATTTAGATTTAATGAACTATAGTTAACTCCTAACTTGAGATTCCAATGTAAATACATTTTTATATGCTGTGTTTAGTATCAATAATAAGACTATTGGGGAGCAGGTGTGGTTCAGTGGTTGAGTGCCTGCTTCGCATATACGAGGTGCCAAGTTCATACCTAGGTACCTAAAAAAAGAAAAAAAGTAAGGACTATTGTTTTGTTCAGGTACACTGGGGAAAAGAAGCAAATGCCAAAGATGTGAGGAATTAATATATATATATATATTTAATATATAATTAAGGTTCCCTAATTGAGAAGAGTCCTAGATTCTGTGATTCCTAAACTGAATATGTAGAAATACAACATAATTGTGAATATTTATATTTTTTTAACAAATTAAAAATAACATCAAAATATCTTCAGGGATTGCACTTTGACAGATGCAACAAACCCACTGACATTCCATTCAGCTTTCTAAACCCATCAAGTTTTGATGTCAGCACTCAGCGAAGACTGTCCCTAAATTTATTTTAAGTCCCTTTACCTGTTTACATACAAACTTCATAAAGTAATAATATGGATATGCCTAATATCCAATGCTTATTTTCATATGATGATGATTTATTAGCACAATATTTGTGGTAAGTCTATTTTATATTTACAACTCAGTTATGACATTTGTAATGATGGTAACACCATTAAATTGTAAACATTTTCCTAGGTAAACAGAATGCAATACAATATTGGAGAAACATTTTTCATATTTCATTCCTTTTCTTTCATTAAAATTTGTTTTGTCTAGAAGAAAGTATCTAAGCCTTAAGTTCTGAAATCTAAGATAAATATTTGATTATAAGTCAGAAGATCTGGGCTCTAAAACCCAAGATGGCTTTGTTAGTCATTCAAGATGTGAACTTGGCAACTCATTTTACCTTCTTGTTTCCTATTTTCTCACCCATAAAGTGAATCCATTGGCCTGGTTTAGTGGTTTGCAGAAGCAGAAGCCTCCTGTCAGACAAAATCTTTTGTAGAATCTCATTAAGTATAAAATTTAAATAATGAAAATGCAGTTTCTTTTATAAAAGCAGCAGGAGGAGGATGGTGGAGTTGCTGACCCTTACCTTCCCACATGACCTATTGAAGATGCATCAAATGATTCCTCAAATGCCATACACTATATTTTGAAAGTCGTGTAATTATATGATCTTTAATTTTCTTTACAATTCCAAAATAATATAAGTCTATATTTCATGAATCAAGATTTGTCTGTTAAATCATTGAAAACCATGTTATCTACCTTAGAAAAAGAAATACTTCATGCAAATGTAAGGTTTTAGTTTGTGCTAAGAAGGATTCTAAAGTTCTACTTACTAAGCCAACATTTCATACTAACACCACAGACTGAATTATCCCATAAAGCAGCTATATAATAACAAATAGTGGATATTGAAGAAGTAAATACATTAATAAAGCACCAAATATTCCTTCAACTTTGAGAAGATTGCGGAAGTCTTTTAATTAAATCAACATTCCCTCACTCACTTCTATACTTCACTAAGGTGATGAGAAAAATTAATTGTTTGGTAAGTCTAAAGGCAGAATGTGCTTAAATTGAGATTTTTGCTTTCTAGCTTTGGTTACCAGAAAGTAAACACATTAAACTCTGTCAGCAAATGCAGTATACAACTATTAGATCCTTGCATTCATAACTGAGTAACAATTAAAAAATGAACAAGGTAGAAGAGAACATGTTCTACAAAATAATTAAGTGCCTGGGAAAGGGAAAAGCTGCAGGAGACGAAATTCTTCACAAAGGGGCCATTTTCTTTGCCGGTTACTGACATGGATTTGACGATTGTGAGGCAGTAGTAATGGGTTTTCACTGTGACTAATTTCTCAAGTCCTTTATGAGCAAGATCCTCTAACTACCTTTAATAAAGGAAATGAATAAAAGCAAACTTTTAGTAATCCCAAAAGGACCCAAAGTGAAATTGTCCCAGCCGTTACCTTATATAGATTCTGTGACACAGTTCCTCTTTTGCAAAAATACTTAGTCCAGATCATTACTTTCCAACAGCCATGCATAGAGACCTACTTTATAACACTTCAGGGAAGTTAATGTACTAGGTCTTGACAGGTCTTTCTGGAACGTGAAGTGATTTGCTGTCTTTCTTCTAGTAGCACTGTTAACCCTTGTGTTGTTTTGTAGGTCCGTGGGGTCGATGCATGGGCGATGAATGTGGTCCAGGAGGCATTCAAACCAGGGCCGTGTGGTGTGCCCACGTGGAAGGATGGACGACATTGCATACAAACTGTAAGCAGCCAGAGAGACCCAATAACCAGCAAAATTGTTTCAAAGTCTGTGACTGGCACAAAGACTTGTATGACTGGAGGCTGGGCCCCTGGAATCAGTGTCAGCCTGTGATTTCAAAAAGCCTAGAGAGACCCCTTGAGTGCATTAAAGGCGAAGAAGGAATTCAGGTGAGAGAGATAACGTGCATCCAAAAGGACAAAGACATTCCTGCGGAGGATAGCATTTGTGAGTACTTCGAGCCCAAGCCTCTCCTGGAACAGGCCTGCCTCATCCCTTGCCAACAGGACTGTATTGTGTCTGAGTTTTCTGCCTGGTCAGAATGCTCCAAGACTTGTGGCAGTGGTCTCCAGCACCGGACGCGTCATGTTGTGGCTCCCCCTCAGTTTGGAGGCTCTGGCTGTCCAAACCTGACAGAGTTTCAGGTATGCCAGTCCAGTCCTTGTGAAGCTGAAGAGCGCATGTACAGCTTGCATGTGGGTCCTTGGAGCACGTGCTCAGTGCCCCACTCACGGCAAGTGAGACAAGCAAGGAGAAGGAAGAATAAAGACCGGGAGAAGGACCGAGGCAAAGGAGTAAAGGATCCAGAGGCCCGTGAACTTATTAAGAAGAAGAGAAATAGAAACAGACAGAACAGACAAGAGAACAAATATTGGGACATTCAGATTGGATATCAGACCAGGGAGGTTATGTGTACTAACAAAACTGGAAGAGCTGCTGATTTGAGGTAACATTTCATTATCATTAACCACACATGTCTGTGTTGAGATCATGGATAGGGACAGGACCCAAGACGTGCTGTCTATGTCCTGGAATACATACATGCATAACCTACAATGATCTCCCCCAAGTATAACCTTTTCCACTTCAAGCTTTTTGAGCTTTTGTGGGTTTCCTGGGATTGTTTATATTTCACTTATGTATAAGCATTATGCTACTTGAGTTCATTTAAATTTTCCTTTCAAAACCTAGAGCATGAGCAATTCTCCATGAGAATTTAGGTCAATTTAATAGTGTTGTTTCCTCTTATAATGGAAAAAAAAAGTTACTTAGAGGTTGGAGTGTTAGGATTTTGAATTCAGATACTTATTTTAGTGAGTTGATAGAATAAGGCACAATTGCAATTTCTCAAAGTTTATAGCATTTTTAGAATTATCATATAAACAAAATCTGCTCTAAACAACAACCTAGGGAGCCATAACTAAGACTAATTTTCTTTCACATTTTATAAAATGGAATAAGTCTCTCCAGAGTAGAAAAGGGGATTTGGCAGAAAGTAAAGTAGAATCCATTTCATCATAAGTAGCCTAGTTTAGGAAAAAAAAAAATGTAATTAATTGGATTCATTTTCTAGACAGAAATTATTTGGAAAATTATCTTGTAAATTACTATAATATGAAATATGAAAGACTTCACATATGATCTATTTGTTGTGCGAATAATAGTCATTGATGATTAGCTAAGAATATAATGTCCTCTGGATATTCTAAATGTTGTTCTTTGATAAGCCAAGACTTTATCATTTGCTTAATTGCTTTAACTGAAATATTTATATGGTTATGACTTGAACTGAACTGAGAGAAATTATTGAAACATCACTTCGAATTTTGATATTGTGGTTATTATAGAAATAACACTGAAAGTGTCATCTACTATGAACATAGAATCTATAAGGTATCATCTTGACTCAAAACCTATGAAATAAATTTCACTGAAATCTCAACTCATGAGCTCTGGGGAGCAGCTGGGTTGTTTTTCTTATGGTGCCTGGAAATCTTACAGCATCACAATTTCCTGTTTACTTTGATGTTGGGAACTTAAATAGAACCGTGTGGCAGCATTTTGTTTACTAATTGGTTTCATCTTTTCTCTTACCTCCATTATTTTTTCTTTACCCATTCTGGTCTGGTGATTTTATTATCTATGGATTTTTAATGTGATTTAAACCTTCTTTGGAACAGGATATAGTTTATATAAATAAGCAAACAACCAAGCAAACAAAAAAGCCCAATAGATTCATCAGTTTAAGGCAGTAATTTTCTATCAGCATAGCATGGTGCTGGTCACTATTTTTAGGATATTTGCTTCTCCTCATCCTGCTTTGTAGTCATATATTTGTATTTTTTTCAAGTGTGCAATAATCTGCCCTTTCTCCATTCTGGTCTCATCTCTGCAACTCCTTGCTTGGCCTTGCTAGTATCTCCTTTTCCTCCTGCCTTCATTCTCCCAGTACCTTACAGCTCCTTAAATGTGTGCGTGTGTTTGTGCACGCATGTGTTTTAACCTCTGATTCTGTGTTCTGAGCACTTTTCACTTCAATCTCTTTTTTTTTCTTTTCTGATAATCACCCATACATATTTATTAAAGTTGCACTGGGCCAAAGCTTGTTAGCATTACAGTTACCCTTCTAAATGTAAATGAAAGCAAAAGAGGCAATTCTCAATATTATTGTTAAACATGACTTGATATGTCAAATGATTTTTTAAAAATCAGTTCAGAATATCTAGTATAGAACATCTTTAACATGCACTTCTCAGTTTGCTCAGTTGCTTGAGTGTGATAAGAAGAACGATAGCCTACTTTAGGCTACTTCCTTGGATTCTATCAATTTCTGGGATAATTTCAGATTTGCTGCAAAAAATCATGGTGTCTTTAATTTTTGTGTTGCAAATAACCAAAACAGATTTGTGCTTGTAACTGAAGTTGGTGTGAGCACCTTGACTAATTGGAGTAGATTTCTGCCATCAAGTTCTTCCCTGAAATGACCCTACAAGAGCGATATGAATTCAATGCAATCCTGATAAAAATTCCACCAGCATTTTTTAAATAACTGGAAAATATGATTATCAAATTTATTTGGAAGGGTTAGGGGTCCTGACTAGCCAGAAACATCTTAATAAGGAAAAGCAAAGTTGGAGGACTCTCATTTCTGGACTTCAATCCCTCTTTTATTCTTTTCTGACTATCCTCATTCTGGTGATTTCCTGATGTATTATTATAGTTATAGTTGTTACTTGGTTCCCACCAAGTAGTTGAATGTCCTCCAAGGGAACTTGAGTTGTCTCTTGCTCTCACGGGGTTAACATGCTGTAGACATTTAATTTAATGTTGACTACTCATTTAAAAGTGTAATTAGGTAGTAGCTGTTGTTTGAATTAAGCAACTACATTAAATAATCTTCAGATTATGCAGCAGGTGCTTACATTCCATTGGCAATACCATATCTAAGTATTCCAACAGAATGATAGTTGCATGTATGTTCTGACTTATTGGGGTAAAGATAAATCTTTATGCTAAATAATTAAGCTGGCTATTAATATTCCTCTTCTATGTGAATTTTCATGTATGATTAAGAAAGTCTTTGAAGAAGAAGAGACAAAAATCAAGTATATTGACCTGCATTTTGTGCAAACATTGCACCATGATAAGAGTTACACAAAGTGAAGATTAAATTATACCAAAAAGCACAGGATCAAAGATAAATAATTTGATAATTAAATTTAAAATGTTTCATCTTCCCTCAAATCCTGAAATAATTTTGTCATTTAAGAGGATGAAAAACCATTTAACAAGGCTAAAAATTTTATTATAATAACTAAATGAATTTAGTTAAATAAACCTAAGAATCCTGGGCAAGTTGTCCATAGCTAAATAAAAATAATAATCTTAGCAAATTTACTGAGAAAACTTCCAAGCTAAAGATGACAGATCTTCCCTGCTTTCAACCTTCCAACAGACTGAAATCAATAAAGAATGAAAAATGCAAAGGAAGTCCATTCTCATCTGACACTAGAACACACATCCCAAACCACAGTTGATACAGAAGATTTGACCAACATGGTGAAATTAAACCTAACTGAGGGAAGAAACTTGAAGAAACGTTATGTCTTTGCATGTCTCTGAAACAATCAAAAATATCTAAGAGTATCTAGAAATTTCTGAGGTGGCAGATCAATGACAGCTTCTTCATATAGCTTGGTCTGCGTTAATGAAAGGGCTACTAAAGCATCCTTGAGTTATGTTTGAAAACAGAATGGCACAGTAGGAAGGACTGAACAAGTACACATAATATGCCATTGTCAACAGAAGACTATCAGTTTGATGGAGTGAGGAACTAAAAGTTTTGATGGTCAGAACTATATGGGTAATTTTATTAGTGAGAGAGAGTTCTAAATCACTTCATACACACATCATGATATAAGAGGTTTCCCTGTGAATCAGTGAGTTCCACCAAGCTGGAATAGTCTTACCATAGGCCATAGATTCCTAGCCCAGCTGTAAAAGTATGGGCAAACATTTCTCCAAGAAATTAAAAATATTAAAGGAAATATAGCTTTTCTGGACCAAAAACATAAAGAATATCAGTGCTGAAATAAAAGATAAAAGAACAGAATGAGCTTAAAAGTAATCTGGCAGAGCTTGGTGAATTATAAAACAAGTACAGAAGTGAAATTCACATTAGAAGGAGTAAAAAATGGAAAAATATTCTGTAGCAAGAACAGTCAGTGATATAGAGAACAGTTTCAGGAAATCAAGTAAAATGTAATTTTTTAAAAATGATGGATAGGGAACAGAGAAGATCACTATGCAAATCACGAAATTCCTGAAGATAGGGCCAGAAAACACAGAACAGAAAAAAGTGCATACATAGATATAAATAAATATATATGAATAATTTACAGAAATTAAGACAGACCTTAATCCACAGATTGAAAATGCACAGGGCCAATGTATACTGCTAGAAGAAGCTGAAATAATGTCCTTATCAAAGAATAGCTATAGGTCAACATTTAGCTATAGGGAGACAAAAAGACAACAAATGGAAAGCCATAATGATGCTCAGTTGTTAAATATTAGAAGCATTCCCTTTAAAGTCTAAAATAAGATAGGACAGCCCATTATCTCCACCACTAACATTGGTCTGTAAGTACTAGTCAATGTAATTAGAAAAAAGAAAGAAATGAAAATTGGAAAATGGGTGGGAAAGCAAACATTGTTTTTTAGATGATATGACTATATACTGCAAAACTCAAGAGAATCAATTGAAAATATTTTATAAGCAACAAAATAAACCAATAAGATGGATGGACACAACAATAGTATCCAAAAATCAATATATTCCCTACATGCAAATAATAATTAGTTAAGCCTAATGATAGGGAAAAATTAAAACATCCCATTTACAATAGTAAAAAAAAATCTGCAAATAAGCGTAACTATTGCAGTTCTATGTATAACACCAGACTTGCAAAAATAGAAAAGTAGATGTGTGCCTGTGTAGAACATTTAGTGTATATATATATATCAGTCACCCTTACATTAAGTTACTGTACAGTTTGCAAGGGAAAAAATAAGTATACAAGACAAGCCAGGAAAATAGTGAAAAACAAAGATAGAGAAAAGAGACTAACTACATCAGATAATTAAGTATATTATATTCCATAGTAATGATAACAATAATTATAATTCGATTTAGTGCATGAATAGCCAGATTAAACAGAATAGAGTCAAGTAAAAAGATCTCCCAACACCTAAAATGTTGTCTTTGATGAAGGGCATTTCCAGTTTGGGGGAAAAGAGATTATTCAATGAATTTGGGGACAATTAGAAAGCCATTTAAAGAAGAAACAAAAAGGAACTGTATACAATGTCACTCATTACACCAAAACAAAGCCCAGACTGATTCAAGACTTAAAAATGTGTTTTTAAAACTACTAGAAGAAAAGACAACAGAATTTTTTTCTTAGAATGAAGAAGCCCACTTTACTCTAAATCACAGAATACAGAGATCATAAAGCAAAACATTTGATATATGATTACATTTTCCAATAAAAGAAAATTATCCTGCTGAAGAAATAAATATATTATTAAAGTTAAAAGCCAAGTAGCAAATTAAGAAAAACATTTGCTATACATATAATTGGCAAAGAGCTAATTTTCTTAATATGCCAAAGGCGCCTACAAATCATTAAGAAAAAGGTCAAAACCCAACATAAAAATTGGCAAAGGACAGGATTCGGTCAAAGGATATATGCTAATACTAAATCATAATTATTAAATATAAAATTTTAAAAACCTATTTTTATCTTTCAAACTAGCAATAAAATTTTAGTAGTCATGTTAGGGATCACCAAGAATAACAACACCAAGTTCAGTGTTTCTCTAGAAGGACTAACAAGACTCAGCTTATAATTGCACTTATGACTAAATTTATTATAATGAAAGGATATAAAACAAAATCAGTAACAAACAAATGAAAAAACAAAAAACATGTACATAGGGGAAGTATGAAGGAAACCAGGTGTAAGTTTTCAAGAATCCTCACCCATTGCAGTTGTGCGGGATATGCTTAGTTTATTAATTCCTCCAGCAGTTCGTTGTGACAACAGGTGCAAGGGGTTGGCTACCAGGGAAGATCATTAGAGACTCAATGTCCAAAGTTTTTATTGCAGTCTTGTCACATAGGCACCCTCTAACACCTGTGAAAATTCCAGACTCCCAGAAGTAAAGCAAGTGTTCAGCATAAACGTTGTTTGTACAAACAGATTGTGCACATTGAGCCATTCTATCATTTAGGGAACGTTTTATATCAATATAGGGAACTATTTACCAGTCAAGTTCACAGACACTAAACAAGGGCCAACCTGCACATAGGCTTTGCTAAGGATATGTCAGGTGTGTTATTTTAACTCTTTTCTGCACTGAAGTATTTAATATTAAAGAAACTGGGGGAAAGAGACACTCTCATACATTCTTGGTGAAAAAAATGTGTATAAACTATTTGAAAAATAATTTCACAATATGTATCCAAATTACATGTACTTTCCCTTTGGCAGTGATTCTATTTCTAGGAATTTCTTACAAAAATATATCTCTATAAGTGTGCAGATATTTGTACAACTCTCATTACAGCATGATTTGCTACAGAAAACCTAAATCCCACCAATAAATGGGTGGTCAAATCATGGTGCTTCCATATGTGGAATATCATGTAGTATTACCAAATTGAAGTATGTGATTTCTAATTAAACATGAGGGAGTAATGGCAATTTACTCAACTCTCCTGCCTTGAAATCAACGAGAAACACCAATAAAGGATACAAACATTTTTATCTACAGTGGAAAAAAGAAAAATGGAAAAATAAAAATAAATAGCCACATGATCTTTATCTAAATGACAGAGAAAACTAGGACCTAAGCGTGAAGGAGACTCCTCTAAAGTAGTGCCACAACCTTGAATGACCCATCCAGAGATCTTTTTATTGGATTATCAGAATGGAAGGTGGGGGTGGGAAGAGCTTGGCTAGACCATAGAGGACATGGAGAAGGTCCCTTAATAACCAGTTTTTTACCCCAGAATCTGTATAGCTGGAGGAGATATTAAGCTGGGATGTAGCTTGCCTGGTGTCCTGGCTAAGAGAAACTGGCAAAGGTGAAGTGGAGAAAGATGGAGGAGAGGAGGCAGCTATCTCCAAATTGCAACAAGCAAGCCTGTGATTGAAGGTTTTGCTGTGAGCAATAATCCGCCCCCCCCCCCCACCTCTGGAATACTCTAGCTATCCCAGCTCTTCAGCAACTCAAATAATGACCTGAATCTGCATATCAAAGGCAAACCATGTTTTAGGAAGACCTATGAAATCTGCTAAGGGTAACAGAAGAAACATCTAGTGGGAAATAGTACCCCTTTTTGAAAATAGCTCCTATTTGAATGTGACTTGTTTTGCCTTATTGTCTGACAAAGGTAATTAGTTGTAATTATTCATCCAATGGAAGACTTAACAGAAGTGTGGGAAATTCAGCCAAGTAAATCCTGAAGGAATAAAACAGAATTAGGAGTTAAAATAGATTTCTGATGGCTAGGCCAAAAAATAAAAAATATAAAAAATAAAAAATAAAATCTATCCAGTTTCCAGATAACTACATAAAACAAACACTTCAGGCACATATACAAAAGGGTAAAAAAATAACTGGGTAAAATATGAAGAGGCAAATCATCTAATAACTACTAGAAATACTAGCATGTTCATATATTTTTAAGTCACTAAAGAAACTTAAAGCAGCCTTAGCATTTCAGATCAAATGAATAATACTCTAAGTGGCTCTCTGATTTTTTCCTATCTCATACTATGCTGACGCACCCTCTAATCTTAAAAATAAGAACTGTTTAGTAGGAAATTGTGTTTCTTCTAACAAAGTCAATGTCTTTATGCCTGATGCTTTATTTTACCTTAGAAAACTGATTGTTAACTACCCCAACCTTCTGTTTTAGGATTGTTCTCTAAAATGGTGATATAAAGTTTGAATATAAAGCAACTGGCTTTAAAACGGTCTAAAAATTGGCTGAACCAACGAGAGGAATTCAAGTAACAGTTAATTAGGAGAAAAAGTACTAAATAAGAATAGGGAAATCTCTTCACTCATGGCCACATGATGCTGAACAAGTCATTTAAAATTTCTAGGACTCAGTTTTCTCACTAATAAAACAAATGTGTGGAAGGAGGGTGGGGAGTGATGGGAGAAAAAGAAGGGAGCTAAAAAGTCTCTAAAAGCTTTTCTTATGAACCCTGAATAAAAGCCATACCTAAAATTGTGGATATAAAGTGCTATATAGATCTTTTTTGGCAGAATAAATTAATTTTCAACATTTTCCATAATTCAGACTGAAAAAAGTGGGGTGAATTTATTTGCAGTGGTATGGAATAGGGCAGCTCTCAGTAGTCTTTAAAGTAACTGTCATTTTTACTCAGCTGATAGGCTGTAAGGTTCCTGGGGGCTCCAACCCAGCTCCTGAAGGGCACAGGTTGGGACCACCATGAGATCTAAGAACACACCTGGCACTGAATCAGACATAAGCTTTATTTGGACTTCGTAGCAGGAGGGAGTCTCTGGGGGCAGCAGTCTGGAGAATGAAGGTAGTGCTCCACAAAAAGACAGGAAAATGAGGGGTGGTATAAGGGGTTTCAGAACAAAGACGTTCCATAGGGTATGAGAAGAGAGTTTCTGCGAGGGTCCCGTTATGTGCACTTATGGGATCTGGAGGTGTAATCGCAGGAATGAAGTTTTACTTCTCAGAGGTTATGGTTTACGGTACCATATATACATCCTTTCCCTTCCGGGGAGGGTGGCTAACCTTTAACCTATGTCTAGGTCATGCAGGCGGCTGCATGCTGAGAGCTTAGGGGGAGCCTGGGCCCTGGGTCCCTACAGGGGCCCATTCCCACACTGTGACTTTGTGAATCAGAGAAATCACAAATCTAATTCTAACCCTACAAAAAGAAGAGTAAATTGCACATTATTTGAGGTAATGTTAAAGCCTTTTAGGTTATTCATAATGCACTCATAAAATTACTACATCTCATGCATAAATCACAGGCTTTCAGCTTTTTAAAAAACATTCCTGTAGCAACCAGCGTGTCAATTTGCCTGCCAGATCCTCGTTATTTCTCCTGAGCTTGCCTCTGCGGCCTGTTGGCCACACCTGGCTGAAGAAAGTCAATATGCTCACGTTCTTTGGCAGATGGGAGCTGGCTAAAGAGAAAACTGGCTGGACAATATGTTCTGTTCACGCTTCGATATCCCCTCTCAGCCCTTCCCGATCCTGCTCTGTGCTCCTGGAGGCTGACCTTGGCATTACCCAGGCTTCCAAATGACCTGCTTTTGGGTTGGATTCCACCAATGGGGGTAGCAGCAATATCTCAGAAGGTAGGAAGAGAGAGAAGCTGGGATATTTATCCCTGCCTGTTCATGGTTGACAATGGCAGAAGTTCCTCTAACAAAGGCCGCAGTCCCTGCCCAGCCGCCCACCTTTCCTACAACTCTAGTTCTATCTCAGATACTGGTAAAACCCTTCCTTTGGTCCCTTCATTGCCTTAGGGTGGTAACCTTACTGCTGTTGCAGCCCCGGGGTACATCCCATTCCTTGGTAAATTCTTTTAAAACTGCCTCCACTTTTATTCAAAATCCTTTTATGAAACTCTTCTGAGTTAGCCTATATGAGTTTGAAACCTGATTTCTGTTGATGCTGACTGATGTAAAAGAGCCAGAGAACTATGTCTATGTCATTGTTAGTTGTGAATTAATCAATTAGTTAATTAACTCGCTTATTCATGTAACGAACTACAAGACATCAAGTCATTCTGGGTACTGGAATATATAGAAAAAATATGCGGAGACCCTAATCTCAAGGACCTGTTGTTAAAGAATGACTCACAAAAGCAATAAAATGTTAGATATGCATCTTAGGCCTTTAGAGAGAAAGCTCACACAAGTAACAACTGAGGTAATGAGTTCTTCCTGGAGGGAGTTTGAGGGGCACAGGAATACCACCTAGAGGAAGTGTTGCTACAGTTAAGGATTAGTAGTTACAAGCAAGGTAGGAGAGGGTGAGCAAGGAAAGCTAAGGGAACCTCAAGAGCAGAAGCACCAAAGTGCACAGGAGCACTGGTTTGCTGTGCCTGCGGGTTCTTCCCACAGCTGGACATTAGGTTATCAAGAGGGGAAGAGCTATCCTGGCAGAGATGCCAGGAGACGCTATAGAAGACCTTGGGGTTCAAGTTAAAGTGATTGGACTTTATATCCTGTGGGCCAGTCATCTGCACTTTTATTTGTGTCAGTGTTTTTTGAGCTCACCTTAATATATATATATTTATCTATTTGTAAGATATATGCATGTCCTATTAGAAAAGTCTATTATTAAAAACCACAATTATTAAAATTTTAAGGATAAGATAAAGAAATAAGGAAATAATATTTTGCTAATCATTAGGGCTTCATTTTATTTCAGCTAGGAACTAAAAGTGAGCTATCCACAGGGAGGTGTGTTGTTAGTAATAGTGGATATATATATGTATATATATATACATTTTTTATATTAAATAGTGGAGATACATGAATTTGATTACAATGCTACATGTATATTATAATCATGTAACCAATAAACAAATATTAATTAAGCAGTTATGATGTGTAGCAGATACTGAATTAACTTTGTAATTATAAAAAACAAAACTTTTACTGTGAACTATTTTTAAAAAAATGATTATATATAAAATAAAGCGGGAGTTATTATTCCTATATTATAAATGACAAAATATTGAGTTTCAGAAGAGTTGAATGACTTGCCCAGGCTACCCCCCTCAAAAATAAACCAAACAAAAAAAAAAAAGCAGAGGGAAAAGAACAGCCTTGCCTAAGTTCACCTAGACATTATTTATGAGACCTGTATATTGCCCTGATATCTTCAAAAAGGTGGTTCACACAAATGCATACCTAGGAGTAAGCTTAATCTCATTCTCAACAGATAGGGACATATTTCAAGACTTGAAGGACATTTTTTTTTTTTTTTTTTCAAATAGTCATCTTGGTAACTTCTGTTTTCCAGGAGACAGCTTCTTTCGCTCTGATTAGATTATCTTTGTTTTCCCTTTATAATAAGGCTGATTTATGGCAGGAGTGTCACTTTTCCATTTTCTTATTATTTTCATGTTTCTAGTCAATGTCCCATTTGGATTACAGAGCATAATGGTAGGGAGAGAAATAAAACATCCACTTACCTATGATCAGTAAAAGGAAAGAACATGCATTTTTATACTCCTGCCAAAGGTGTTCACATTCATTTAAAAAACTAGGGTAGCTGGACAATCAGAAGAAATCCCAGTAAGTCTGTATGGTCTTCACTAAACCAGCGTTAGGAGCCGAGATAGCATCTATGGCCAAAACTATAAAGAGGGAAAGTTTTGCCTTCTGTTTATTTTTATATCTCTATTGATCATCCCTTACGAACAATGACATTTTTTCTTCAAACATGTGTTTGAGTTTATGATTGCCTTCATTCTGGTCTGTTCACCTACATTATGAACCAAGCTCATTTCTGTTTCCTTTTGCTCTTTTCCTTAACTTCAGTTCTAAAAATAAACTACTTTAGACTATTGTATTTGTGAAACACAATAAGCTCATTCATTTTTTTGTCAGGTCCCATATTTCATTAAAAACTGTATTTTTAAAAATATTGAAAGTTTGCTCATAATTTATGATACACTTAAGTAAACATACTAACATATACTTATATTTATATGTATATATGCATATTCTCTGGAATAGCAATAGGTAAAAGTCTAGACCATAAGCTACTTCGTGGAATAAGATATACAATATTAATCTTTATAACTCCATTTACTAAAGACAATGCCCTGCACAAAATCATCTCACAATAAATTCTTCTTTAAATATTGAAATTTAAGGGACTCTTTCAATTTTAGAACTTGAGCCTTTTAGTGAATAATCAATCGGCTGCCATCTGAGACCAATGGGAAAAATGGAAACTTCTACAGGTAGTGAAGGAAATAACAGAAAATTGTAAAAGAATATGCATAAGAGAGATCATACTCAATAAAGAGAATATAGATTTAAATCAGTTTCATTATGAAGACATTATTTAGAATATATTTCAATATTATTGTGCCTTGTTAACACTGAACAATTGCTGCTAAATAAACATAGTTTTCTATCAAAATTAGAATATTTAGCATTCCTAATATTGTAAATATTATCCAATAGCTTCTGAGAATTAGTTCCTTTAGTTCAATCTTATATTTCTTTACAAGCATTATTTATGTTAGCCCTTACTCCTGTTTTTACATTCTGCAAGCCACTAACTGATTTAGTCCTAACTTTCAGCAAACTAAAGGCTAATATTGTCAATATCTATTATAAATGTCCAGCAAATTCACAAATAATAAAGTGACCTCCAGGGTATCTCACATCCTAAGACGTGACTGTCTTACCATGCCCAACATATCTTCACCTCTCCCACACTTCTCCCCATAACCTTTCAGGAATATTTCTGTTTTAAATGAGAATCCTACCATGGGACAATTGAACAAAAGGAAGCCTTTGATGTTTAAGTGGAAGGAAGGGATTTCAGTTTGGGGCACTAACCTTAAATCAGATCATAGATTATCACTGTAGTATACCTTACTACATAAACTTTAAATAAGGCCTATTCCAATTCCTTGCCTTTTTTCTCTGAGCTTTATTAATATCTCCCATTCAATTGTTCCAAGCTTAGCTCCCTTGTTTGAGACAGTGAGAGAGCAAGTTTCCTGTAGGCGCTGGCACTTCCTGGAGCAGCCTGGCCCCTGTTTGGGGCAGTGACCTTGCATCTCCTTGGCTCCTTGGCATCAATTGTGGTCTCACCCATTGTTTTCATTTGCTGTAATTCTACTAGCTTTGTGTGGGTAGTACTGTGTTTCCCTCTGATTTAAATATAAGGAGGGTTTAAAATGGGAGGAAATACTTTGAAAAAGGAAAAAATCCCTGCATAGGATGTGTAATGTAATAAATCATTAATGCAGCATTTGTATAATCAATTTAAGAATATTCTCACCCTTTTAGACAGACTGCTATACATTGTGTTAGTAATTTCATGTATGTTTTCTTTTTTTGCTTCCTGAAATTGTTGCTCATATATTGAGCATTATTTTGGGTCTCTGCTTACACTTTCACATTGCTATGGTCTTTATTTTTCTAATCTTTTTACAGTAGGTTAATTATCTGGCTTCTCCCCAAAAAGTTTCATTGTGAGATGCTTTCTTTCCTATTCAGTACAAACATGTGGTCATTGATATTTGAGATTTTGAAAAGATGTGATCATGGAAAATTTCTCTGAGTAATATTTACCAGGATAGGAATTGAATTGTAAATGAACAGAATAGCTGTTCTGTGCCCAATACAAGAAGCCATTGTACTGTAAAGATTTTGTAATGTTGGCACATTGACGTACAGGATAGTGTGCTGGAACAAAGAAAGCAAGTTTTCAAAAGAAAAATCAACCGTGACCACCAAAAGTTGAGATTGTACTCATTTCTCTCTGTGGTTTTACAAAATAACAAAACTCAAAGCTTTCAAAAGTCTACTAGTAAATATATGCCAATGACAAACTATCTACACACACATAAGCACACAGTAGTATATTGATAGACTGCTAAGAATGGAGATGGGTATAGAAATAGAGATGAACACCTAACTCTAGAATAATATTATGAATTTGTAATAAATTATGAAATTTGCCTGCATTTTGCATTTCATATCATTTCTCAAAAAATTTAACCAAAAATGCAATTCTTTGGTAGGTTCTGTTTCTTCTGGGATCCTATACAGTGAACTTAAATAAATAGGTAAACAAAAATGGAGTAAAAAAAAAAAGAAAGAAAAGAATAGAGTAGACACCGCAGAGTTATAGCTTTGTTCAAAACACTGTCCTTGCACTTGATATCTTTAAGTCTACTGATGGGACAGGGAGAAAAAAATAAATAAGTAAAATTCCTTTAAATTACTGTAACTCAAGGTTGGCCAAGATATTTTATATCCTTTATGGTTAGCATAATGTATAGGTCATAGTTGGCAAAAATAAACACTTGATGTGAAAATAAATCTAACGTAAAATGAATAAAGTAGTCAAGAGAAAGTTGGCATTTATATTGTCTAGAGTGATTTGGTAAGGTGGTAAGATTTGTCCCAGTAACTAAAGTGTAGTGAGATGGAAGCGGTGAGCATTCCAAGTCAAACATGATAAAAATTCTCAGAAGTAAAAATGAACACATTGCCTGCAAAAGATAGAGAGGATGCTGGTATGACTTGACTTAATGTAGCAGGTGGCAAAAGAGTAGTAAATAACTTTAGAAAAGGAGACTGATGGCCTTAATAGTGAGACAATCAGGGAAAGGTGCTCTTTTTTCCAGTAAGCAGGGACAGAATTAGGTTCATAAATAGGACTGGCAGGCAGGATAGTTTGGAGAGTCCAAACTCTGGAGTTTAGGCAGCCAGGGCTGAGGTCATAACCTGGGACTGGGAAGATGTTTAAGTTCCTAAGCTGCTCCAGCAAATACCATGAAATGGGTTGGCTTAGACAATGGGAATTTATTAGTTTAGAGTTTTGAGGCTGGGAAAATGCCCAAATCAAGGTTATGGTTCTTCCCTGAAGACAGGTGTTCTGAAGCTGTCTGCCTGAGATCCTGGCTCCTCTGTCACTTGGCAAGGCACATGGCGGCATCTGTTGGTCTCTCTCCTCTCTTGCAGGTTTTATTTATTTCAGCTTCATGCTTCTGTGCTTTCTTTCTCTCTGTCTGAATTGCATTCTCTTATAAAGGACTATAGTAATAGGATTAACACCCATCCTGAATGAGATGGACCACATCTTAACTGAAGTAGCCCTCTCTGGGAAGGGCTTTTACATCTACCAGGAGGGTGTGAAGAATAAGAATTTGAATTCTGACATGCATAGTATTTTGGCAACTCTGAGGGTACCTCCTAAGTCTGATGTCTCCTCTGATGAAGACATCCATTTCTACCTGGTGACAAGATTTGTGAATGAGGCAGTCATGTGCCTTCAGGAAGGGTTCTTGGCTACACCTACAGAAGGAGACATCAGAGCAGTCTTTGGTCTTGGCTCCTCCCTTTGTCTTGGAGGTCCCTTCTGCTTTGTGGATCCGTATGGTGCTCAGAAGATTGTGGAGCAGCTCAGGAAGTATGAGGCTGCCTACTGGAAACAGTTCCCCCCTTGCTACCTGCTAATTCACTACACTAATGGCCCTAACAAGAAGCTTTACCAATGAGCTGGCCTCCTGCTCTGCTCAGAAAGCTCACTAACCCCCAGCTGCAGGCAGTGCTGGTTCTCCATCAGAGTGACATCTAGATTTCTCCGAGTAACCAGAAGGAAAACAAACTCTGGCATCAGGCTTGCTCCTTGGTTAAAGTGCCTTAGCTATGAACATCTTTCCCTCCTGGTGAAGTCTTGGCTGTGAATTAGATTTTCTACTTCATCTTGGAAGGTGGAATCCACTGTGCTCATGATTTTATGAGGCCTAAGCCCCAAGGTGGCATCATCTCTGGAGCCATCTTTACTGCCTGTTCCTTCCCAGGAGGCTGGTGGTGGTGAGGGCAGTTCTGCACCCATCCAAAACACACGGTAACAATAAAACCAAACTCTTATCACCCAGAAAAAAAAGGGGTATGTGTGAATATCCACAGGAGTGGATTAGATTTAAGAACATGTTTTTCTGGGGTACATACAGCTTCAAACCACCACAGCTGGATCAAGGTGTCAGCAATGGGGATTTTTTTTTTTAAGATTTATTTATCCTCCCCCCCCCCCTTTTTAAAGATTTATTTATTTATTTAATCAATGGGGATTTTAAAGTCCAGTGGAAAATGCCGTACAAATTAAGCAGAAATTTAATTTTGGCAATATCCATTTAACAGTTTGATTGTATCTTGATTCCTGTCTTGTACCATCCTATAATTTCCAGAGCTCTGACAAATAAATGAAATGCTAGGATGGTTGGGTTAGCTGAAATGGAACACTGGCAAGTAGTAGAAAGGGAAAAACAAGTTACCTCTCCTATTTTGGTAGTCTGTTATTTCATGTTTCTCAAATAATATGTCAGTTTTAAAGTGGCCATTTCCTTAAGTTCCACTTTCAGAGTCCAGGACACTCCGAGATGACTGAAAGTGGTTAGACCACTGCAGTTGGTGCCTGATTGTGCCTGATAAGAACTACTTAGGATGATAACAATTCAAGTTTTCTTCAATATCTTTTTAACACATGTCTATTTATAATATTTCTGATCCTTACAATTATGGTTGCTAGCCTAAACTCTACACTTACCACATTTTACCATTTCAAAAAGGAAGAGAAATTGGGGAAAGGAACAGGATGCTTTCTAATTATCATTTCATTCTACTCTCCATTCCCCACAATATATTTAATTGTCTTTGTCCTGTAATGAAATAACAAAATAAAAGGAGAGGAAGTCTGCCACCGAGGTGTGCCATACCTTTTTATCTTTTAGATAAAGCGTAAAAAAGAAAGATTTTAACCAAAAAATACTAAATAGTGTAGAATAGCGCGGGTAAGAACAAGGCCCAACTAGTATAAGGCAAGAGAGACTCTCAGGGTCATGCAAAAGCATCCTTAAATTTTGTTTCCTAGGGGCCGTTTTTGCCTCATCCTTGATCCAGTACTTGGTAGGAAAGAGGGTGAGTTGACTGATGGGCTGAGGAATCTCTTTCCAAAGGCTGTTCATCATTTGTATGTGTGCATTTATTCAACAATTATTTATTGAGCACCCATTAAATGCCCAATTTCTAACAGCTCTGACCTATATGATCTCTACCTCTTAATTCCATGATGCTAGCAGCATTTTAGATTTTTACAAGGCACTGTGGTATAAAATTTGAATGGATGTAAAAAAAAAAAAATGTAAATTTTTGCATGAGTTGAAAATGGCTGAGCAAACTGAATTTTTATTAATATTAAAGGATAATTTAAAATAATTAGATGGTCAAGATTTTTGAAATCAAAAGGAGAAAAGAACACAACTCTTTCTTAGATTCTTTAAATCTCTTTCAAAAGGACAGGGTTGCATTCCATAGGGGAAACGATCAGTGTATGTGTAGTATATATGTGATTTTGTAAATTAAAATAAACATTATTTTCAGATCTAGGTACCTTTTTAATATGCTAGGAAAATACCATTATTAAGAAAGGTGTTATCTTCACTTTATAAGTATTATACATTTTACTATAAATATATCTTTCTACTAAGCACTTAATAACTCAGGTTCTGTTCAAACTTACTAGGTAACTGCTTTATTTAAGTGCTAGAAGCATCCAAAATATCATTAGTAGGATTCTCGTTTTGGCTAACTCCTACTAAGCATTAAATAAAATTCTCTTGGCATTACTTATCACTATTGTGACAAGGATATTTAAAAATAATGTTAGTATAATTTGTCACGTTTGACAAATCCAATACAAATTTGTGACAGCAAAAATCATTGAATATTTTCATCTTCAAATAATTCTTAAAGCTATCCCTGGAAAAAGAATGAACACATCATAGATATCCATTTGAAAACCACTTATTGACTTAGCATTTCTTAATTATTTCATCCTCAATTGATATGTATTCTAATTCATAAAACACTGCATCCAAATAAAGCTGGATATAAAAGAGACTTTATTTATATTTTCGTTCTTCTAAGTATCAAGGATTTGTGTCTAGAGCAGCCCCTCCATTGACACAGATCTCTGTGACTTAATTCAGAACAATGTGGATATTGGGGATTGGATCATGTCTCCCCCCCCAACACACAAAAAACAGATTCAAGTCTCAATCCTTGTTCATGTACGTGTGAAACCCTTGGTAAATAGGATCTTTCAAGATATTATTAGTTAAGGTGTGGACTCTTTTGCGGATAGGATCTTTGAAGAGCTTATCTAGATGAAGTCAGATTGAATCAGGGTGGGCCTTACTCCTTCTTACTGAAGTCTTTCTGAGGAGAGGAAATCTAGACAGAGACCTATGACTGAGCAGGGGAAGGAGAAGCCAGAAGGAGAAGCCATGTGATGTTTATAAATATCTTGACAGATGAAAGTAAAGGTTAGAAAGGAGTTAAGAGGAAAAAATTAGATGAGATGACAAGAATTAGAACTGGTTTTATTGATTCTGTCATGATTTGCAGAAAGCAATGTTGAATGAAATATAATTGATCATATCATGTTATGTTAATTTTGACAACTGAAATCAGACTAGAAAACACTGTGAAATCATCATGAATGATACATGTGCTCTGACGTGTCATCTTAATTTTAGACTTGCAAATTTGATTTCTGAAACTGTTTGTATTTAAACAACCAAAGCAGTGTGTTGTGAAAAGAAAATATTTCCAAATGTAACTTGTGGAGTTTCTCAGTAAGAGTTCACTGGTAACATATATTTGCAAAACTTCGTTTTTAACCTCCTACTTCCACTGTAATTTATTTAACTCGAAAGGAATCAGATAATTCAGGATTTTATAGTATATTAACAAAGTTGTGCTACCATTATATTTATCTAATTCCAGAACATATCACTAATCCCCAAAAGAAACCACATATCCATTAGCTTTCATTCCCCTTCCCCCCATCCAGCTTGACCCTGGCAAACACCAGTGTACTTTCTATCTTTGTGGATTTGATTATTCTAGACATTTTATAGAAATGGAGTCACATAATATGTGGCCTTTTGTGATGGTCCTCTCACTTACTACAATATTTTCAAGGTTTATCCATACGGTAGCATGGATCAGTACATAATTTCTTTTTATGGAAAAATATTATTCCATTGTGTGGATATACATTTATTTATTTATTTATCAGTTGGTGGACATGTGCATTATTTCTCCTTTTTTACTATAATGGGTAGTGCAGCTATGAATGTTTGTGTTCAAGTTTTTGTGTGGATATATTTTCATTTATCTTGAGTATACACCACCATAGGAGTAAAATTGCCAGGTAACTCTACTTTTAATTGTTTGAGGAACTGCCAAAATATTTTCCAAATCAGCTGCCCTGTTTTGCATTGTCACAAAAAGTGTATGAGGGTTCTGATGCTTCACATCCTTGCCAGGACTTGTTATTTCCTGACTTTTTTTATTACATACATCCAAGTGTGTGTGAATTGGAAATGAAATGGTGTCCCATGGTGGTTTTTATTTATATTTTCCTAATGACTAATGATATGGGGCGTTATTATTCATATTCTGGATATGAGACTCTTATAAGATATGTGATTTTCAAATATTTTTCCCATTCTGTGGATTTTTTTTAATTTGTTGATAGTATCCTTTGAAGTACAATAGGTTTTAATTTTGATAAATTCCAATTTATCTATTTTTTCTTTGTTGCTGGTGCTTTAGTTGTCATATCTAAGGAGGCATTGCCTAATCCAAGGTCACAAATTTTTACCTATGATTACATCTAAGAGTTTTATAGTTATAGTTCTTAAATTTACCTCTTTTATCTATTTTGAGTTAAATTTTGTATAAGTTGTCATTTAGGCATCCAAATTCATCCTTTTGTATGACCCCACCATCATTTGTTGAAAAGACTCTTCTTTCTGGTTGATTGGTCTTGGAAACTTTGTAAATAATGAATTGACTATCATGTATAGGGCTATTTCATGTATATCCTTTTGCTAGTGCAACACAGAGCTAATTACTATAGCTTTGTAATAACTTTTGAAATCAGGAAGTGAGTTCTCTGACTTTGTTCTTCCTTTTTGAGACTTTTGCTATTCTAAGTCCCTTGCACTTCTATATGAATTTTAAAATTGGCTTGTCAGTATCTGAAAAAAAGGCAGCTGAGATTTTGATAGGGATTATATTGAATTTGTACATCAATTTGGGGAGTATTGACACCTTAACAAAATTAAATTTTCCAGTTCATGAACTTGTTGTATCTTTCCATTTATATGTTTTCTTTAATATCTTTTATAATGTTTTGTAGTATTCAGTGGACAAGTCTTGCCCTTCTTTTGTTTGATTTATTCCTAAATATTTTATTCTTTTACAAGCTATTGTAAATGGAATTGTTTTCTTAATTTCAATTTAGGAATGTTCAATGCTAATATATAGAAATATAACTAATATTTTAATATTGATGATGATGAATCCTACAAACTTGCTGATCTTGTTTACTATCCATTATTGAAGTGGGGTATTGAGGTCTCCAACTATTACTGTCAAATTGACTATTTCTCCCTTCAGTTAGGTCAGTTTTTGATTCTTGTAATTTGGAGTTCTGTTGTTAGAGGCATATATATTTGTAACTTCTATATCTTCTTGATGGATTGGACCTTTTCTCATTATAACATATCTTTGTTTCCAGTAACAAATTTTGTCTTAAAGTATATTTTGTCTGATAATAGAATGGGCATCCCAGCTCTCTTTTGATTAGAGTTTGCCAGGTATATCGTTTTCCATCCTTATATTCTCAAACTATTTGTGTCTTTAAATCTAAAGTGTGTCTCCTGTAAACAGCATTTAGTTGGACTGTGTTTTGTAGTCATGCTCTGCCTTTTAATTGAAGTGTTTAATCTATTTACATTTAATGTAGTTTCTATTAAGTTGGGATTTACACCTGCTATTTAATTTTTTTTCCTACATGTCTGTCTTAATTTCTTAGCGTTCCTGTAAAAGTGTACCATAATTTGGGTGACATAAACAAGAGAAATATATAATCTCAAAGTTCTGGAGACTAGAAATGTGAAATCAATGTCTCACTTCAGGGTTACTCTTTAGAGAAGAATGTGTTCCATGCCTCTCTCCTGGTTTGTGTAAGTGGCTTGCTAGCAGTCCATGGTGTTATCTGCCTCAAAACCCACATCGCATTCTTCTCTTTGTCCATCTGTGCCCAATTCTCTTCTTCATATAAGGACACAATTCATATTGGATTAGGGCCCATCCAAATCCAGTTTGCTTTCATCTTAACTAATACCATCCTCAAAGACCCCATTTCCAAATAAGTTCACATTTATAGGAATGGGGGTTAGGATTTGAACATGACTTTTCCAGGTACATAATTCAATCTATAACAATGTTTTAAGTATTTTTTGTTCCTCTATTCTACAATTACTGCATTCTTTGTTGTTGAATAGCTATTTTCTAGTTTACCATTTTAATTCCCTGATCATTTTCATTACAATATATTTTGAGTTGTTTTCTTGGCTGTTTCCCTAGGGATTAAAATAAGCACCTTAATTTATTCAATATAGTTTGGATTAAAATCAATTTAATTTCAATAGAATATAAAAACTTTGTTCCTATATAATTCCTCCCCACCTTGTGTTGTTATTGTCATACAAATTACTTCTTTATGGGCCCATCAACGCAGATTTATAATTATTGCTTTATGCAGTTGTCTTTTAAATCAGATAGGAGATTAAAAAGATTTAGAAACAAAAATACATTTATACCATCTTTTATATTAACCTATGCAGTCACATTTATGTGTGTTCTTTATTTCTTTATGTGGACATAAGTTACTCACTAGGGTCCTTTCATTTCTGCTGATAGGACTCCTTTTAATATTTCTTGCAGAGAAGGGCAGCTAGTGATGAATTTCTTCAGTTTTTGTTTTTCCTGGGACTGTCTTAATGTTGTCTTTATTTTTGAAAGACAGTTTTTCTGGATATTAAATTCTTGGATGATGGTATTTTTTGTTGTTGTTCAGTACTTTGAATATGTAATCCCACTGTCTTCTGGCCTTCATAGTATCTGAAGAAAAACCAGCTTTTATTCTTGTTGAGGATTCCTTATACATGTCATTTCTCTTGCTACTTTTATGAGTCTCTCTTTTTCTTTGGCTTGCAACAGCTTGAAAATAATTGTGTCTAGGTGGGATCTCTTTGAATTTATCTTGCATCCTAGCTGGAGTTCCTTGAGCTTCTTGGACGTATAGATTAAGCTTATTCATCAAATTTGTGGGGCTTTTGGCCATTATTTCTTCAAATATTTTATCTGCACATTTCTCTCTCTCCTCTCCTTCGGAAATTCCATTATTCATATGTTGATATCCTTGATGGTGTCTCACAGGTCTCTGAAACTCTGTTCATTTTTCATTTATTTTTCTTTCTGTTCTTGAGACTACATGATCTATACTAACCTATTAAATTTGTTGGTTCTTTTTTCTGCCAATTCAAATCTTCTGTTGTATCCCTCTGGTAATTAAAAAAATATATATTTTTCAACTCCTGATATCATTTGATTTTTATAATTTATGCCTCTCTATTAGTATTTTCTATTTGATAAGACATCATTTTCATATTTTGCTTTACTTTAGACATGACCACCTTTAGTTCTTTAAGCATTTTTAAAATAACTGATTTAAAGTCTTTGTACAAAAAGTCCAACATTTGGTCTTCCTCAAGGATAGTTTCCATTGATTTCCCTCTGTCTGTGAGTTATACTTTCTTGTTTTTGTTTTTTTTTAATATTTCATACTTTTTTGTTGAAAACAGTAAATTTTAAATAATATAACATGGCAACTCTGGAAATCAGATTCTCTCCCCTCCCCAGTGTTTTTTAAAGTTGCTATTTGTTGTTGTTGTTATTTGTTTAGTCACTTTTCTGAACTAATTCTGTGATTTCTGTATTCTTCATGACATGTGTCCCCTGAAGTGTCTGCTCCATTAACTAAGTTGGCAGCTAATAATTGGATGGTGATTTCCTTACATGGACTTCTAGATTCCCAGGAATATTTTGGAGCTTTCAAAGCTTTAGGGACATCTCAAACCCTGCCTTTTCTTTTTAAGCTTTTAGTTAGCCTACTATTTGTCCCTCTTGTTATGCATTGCCTCAGTTATCTGTGAAAATAAATAATTGCCTGTAATTGTTTTTGATAAAGGCACATGGGGAGAAGGATTTCCCTTTTGGGAAAGCTCTTAGATAGGGTACATACAGACAGTCTTGCAAGTGGGATCCTCCAGGGACCATTAGATATATTTAATAATAACATTTCTTTGGGAATTAGGTTTTGAAAGAGCTCTAGCTCATTCCTTTTTCCAAGTTGTGACAGTTTGAAGTTCTTTTATGAATGCCTGATCGCCCACAGCTGCAGCCCAGGGAGAAAGCATCTTTTGATGAGGCCACCATGTATCTGATCACCCATAGGTGCATCTCAGGGAGAAAGAATTTCCTGATGATGCCTTTGATTTGAACACTCTCATGGCCTTAGAATTGTAAACTTCTAACCTAGTAAATCCCCACTGTAAAAGCCAACCCATTTCTGGTAAATTGCTTTGGCAGCATTTAGCAAACTAAAATATAGGCCAACTTACTTCAATAAAATTAAATGATTGTTGAGCATTCCTTGGAATCATAATTTTAGGATATTTGTGGAGAATGAAAGAAATGATGAAATAAGAATAGAATTGTTAATCACGTTGATAAATAGTTTCATTGAGAAAATATGGTCACATAATTGATCCGTTGTTTGTCATCCATATTGTTCACCCCTACCAACTTGCACTCCTGATCTGAAAAATAGTGGACTGAATGAGTCTTGGCAGTATCATACCAGAATAAAGCTTCTCTCTATGTTAGAGATAACTGTCCCTTTTAGGAACATGTATCAGCATTGTCCATGTACATGAAGGTCACAAATTATGTTGAGTGGAAAAGACAGAATAATTATAAAACTGTCACTTTATTCTAGGAATAGAGAGTTACAGGCAAATAAAACAAATAAAGTATTAGCAGCACTTGATATTTATATTTATTCATGCCTTTGTCCAAGTTGTCTGCCCTCTCAAAGGCACACAAATAAAAGAAACCACTCTTTATTTATATGACTAATTTTAAAGTGTAGATTTTTAATAATTAGATAAAAATTTATCTTTGAAACTTCATTGTTCATGTCTAGATATGAAGGCAAAGATCATAGTTGAGAACCACTTGTGAGCATTTGTTGCAGACATCAGTATTATCAATTTACATTGAAATTTACATCTGAAAGCATTGAAAATCCAGTATATTTCAATAACAGTATCAATTACTGTTTTCAGTTTCTTTTTGTTTCTTATTTCCTGATCCTATTTCTTTGATTCTTTAGCTTCATTCTGCCTCTAGCTTAAGAATGGTGTAAATATTACACTGTGTAATTATTTTTAAAATATTTTATTTTTATTTTTTATACAATATGGAATATATTTTCATTAAAAAATTATGCTTGCTCATTATTTTAAAAATTATAACAATATGTCATAATATAAATAAAAAGTCAAAGTCACCTAGAATACAACCATCCTGAAACACCAACTATTAACATTTTGGTGACCATGTATCATGTTATCTATTTAAACTGAAATAATTTTACATAAATTATACTGTATCACAGATGCTAACTTTGTTTTCTCCTTTCTTCTGCCATATCAACATATCAATTACATTCCCATTCCCCCATGGAGTATAATATATGTTAAAAGCTATATTCAAATGAACCTCCATATACTGAGTATATATACATACTCATGCGTATGTACAAATAACTTATTTTATTCATTGTTTTTTAAAAAATGTTTTATAATGTATACACTTTTCTTTCTCTTGCTTTTTCTAAATAAAACCTGTAGAAACCCTTCTAATTTATACAGTATAGCTCTGATCTGTTCATCTTCTTAAATTACCTGTTGATAGGCATTCACTTTATTTCTGATTTCTGACTACTATGTAATGTATAAGCCTGCAATAAATACCCTCATATATGTTCATATGAATTGTCATTTTTATTTCTATAGGACATATGCATAGGTCTGGGATTGCTGGGTCAAACTCAATTTTAAAACATTTTTCCAGATGCTTCCCAAAACAGGTGGTAATACCAAACTTGCCTACTTCCAATGTTTAAGATTACCCGTTTTTCTCATTACACAAAGATTGCCATCTGATGCATTAAGGTAATATTGCATTGTTAAATGAATTTTCATTTCCCTTCAAAGTGAATCTGAACATTTTTTCATTTATATATGACCCTTTGAGTTTCCTCTTCATGTGTATATATAATGAACAAATGATATATATTACTTCTCTTGTTTGGCTTTCTCTTATCAATTTATAATAGCACATTTTATTTTATATTAACTAAATCTCTGCAATCATCATAACAAAATTTTCAGTTGTATCAATCTACTAACAAACCCAGGTTTCAAATTTTTAAAGCATCAAATATTGTCTTCTTTTCTATCATAGTTTCTGCGTTTCTAGTTGAGGGAGTGGCCTTCCTAACGATTGAGTCTCCTAGATTTTCTTGAAATATTTATATTGTGTTGTTTTAATTTTTAAATTTAATCCTTTAATATAGCTGGCCTTTATTTTGTATATGTGTAAAAAAAGGTTTTATTTTTATTTTCTTTCCCTGGATTTTGGTTGTGCTGGCACTATTTTAAATAGGTCACATCTTCCCCATTTATGTGGACTATCAAGTTCTAATTTAATTCTGTATTCTCTATACTATTCTCTATTCTCACGGGATAGCTAATCTGTCTCCTCCTATACAAATACCATGTAGATTTTGTTTTTACGGTGGCTGTATAATATATTTAGGTATATCTGGAATGGCAAGTGCTCCCCTTCAGGATCATCTATTTTTCATAGTTTCCTAGCTATTCTAACACTTAGATCATTACCTAATTCAGAGAAAAACTGTGCTATTATTCTAACTTGGATAATTTAAATTTGATGTAAATATAATTTTCTATTTCTTCTACTCTGGTATTATGTTTTATGTTTTTAAATAATATCATTTATATATATAGCCTGTATATTTATTACTAAATCCTGTGCATTTATTTCTAAATTTTTATAGATGATTTTTTTTTAATTAAAATTATTTAATTTCAGCAATTCTAGGTTCTTTTTACTAGGGCAAAGCTATTTATATTTTTAACCTATATCCACCCACATTACCAATATTCTTTTTAATTCCAGAAATGTTTTATTAGGGTCTCTTTTCAGCATATATAATGATAGAATTAACAAAAGAAATTTCTATCTCACCTTTTCCACACTTTATGTCAGTTGTTTCATTTCATCATATTTTCCCTTGGGTGAATAAAGCAGTTTCAACTATCACTGCCATCAGTAAAATCTGGGAAATGATTTTAGGTTCACTGAAATAATTAGTTATTTTAAATTATTAATCCAAAATAAGATAATATGTGATCAAAATCAAGGCATTTAATAGTAATAAAGTATTTCGATTCTCTTTTATCTTCAGAAGCTCTGCAAATCATTAGGAAACCTCACATTTATTCTATGCCTTAGACTGAGACTAATCTATCATAAAAATAATTGAAGATGAGTAGCTTTATAGCACTGGCTATCAACAGAATCTAAGCAAATTGAATCCTGTTTAAGGAAGTGCCAAGCGTTAATAGTTCAGACTTTGTGCTCCATTAATTCCCACTGGAGTCCAGGTCTGGCAATGAGACCTATTGCTCTTCAAATACAATAACACATGGTCTTCCTCTTTGATTGCTAATTGAAGCGAGACTCTTAATAATGGCAATTAGCAATTAACTCAAGATCTCCTAAATAGCCTATTACTTCAAGAACAGTAAGCTAAGCATTGAAACAAAACATTGTGGGTAGTTTTCCTTGATCCTAGTTCACTTCCTAATTAGACAAGATTAATATCTAACAAGAGGTAAATTTAATGTAACAACAAAGGCATTGGCGATTGTCGACAATCTGTGGTAGTTAAATAGAATGCTAAATACTTGTAAGTATTACTGTCATTTGCCAACAATAAAAATGGTAGAAATTTATTCATCTATTCCAGGTGTCTGTTAGCACTCATATAATGTAGTTATCATCTGTCTCCTTCCATTAAGAATTTGGGCTTGGCTTACAATAATAAAGCTAAATGAATGAATGAATGAATAAATACGTTCATACATACATGAGTACATACATGCAATTGGAGGAGAGAAAGGAAGATATAGCATGAAGTTTTAAAATTACTTTTGAAGGATAGCTGTAAGTAATTGAAAACAAAAATTAAACTGATGTATCTGAGAAGGTAATTGAAAATGAAACATGATGTGTATTTAAAATGTGGTGTGTGTGTGTGTGTGTGTGTGTGCATATAGTGATTTCTTCTGCCAGCTTCTGGTGAATTTGGAGATTACAAGTTTTTACAATAGTCTTCTAAGGAAATTCAAGAAAGACCAAAGTACTATAGACCAGGTATAAAATTTCTTTTGACTAAAGGAAGCCCAGGACTCATAGAATATTTTGCTTTGATATATTTTCATATACTACATATGTTATTTTGCAAAGTTCTAATTTACTATCATGACAAGGTTTTTACATTAATTATGTTATTTATTCAGTATTTTTCTGATTATCCAAGAAGGATAACAGTATAATTATGTTTACAAAATTAAAATGTTTTAATAAATGATTAAGTTGGGGGGAGAAAAATCAATAACTTGTGAGAGTTACAGCATTTTTCTACCCTTTTACTGTTTAATTTTTTCCCTTTGTCCTTTTCTCTGAAAAAGGACAAAAGCTACATTCTTTAAAAGAAAAAAAAACAGTATCTGGCAAAACAAGATATTGAGGGAAGCTAATGAGGTACTGGCCAAAGTGAGCACTAGAGATCACCAAGGAACCAAAAGAAAATGTTTGAAAGAAATTTTTTTAGAGCTACTTCCTGGGATTTATGCAAATAAGAGAAAATAAGCAATTTTAATCAGTGCCACAGGGAAGTAAATTTTCTGGACTCCCTTTAAAGCATGAGGGAAATTAAGTAAGTCTGCAATATCAATTTTGGCAATGCTTTTTAAATTTTACATCACTCTTAGACTGAATAAAGCATTACACCCCAAAATTTTGCTTCTGCCTTTCTAGATAACCTTGGATTGAAATTGCCAGACCATACTGTTATTATAGGATGTGTGCCTCCATCTGTTGCTGGTATTCCAACATGTGTCCATGTGTCTTCTTGTCTTGATTTTGTTATGTCCAATTTAGTGGGATGAGACAGATGAAGTCAAAATACCATTCTGAACTAAATTCCAGGTACATTTGGTGATCATCAGTTTTCATCGTAAAAGCAAAGAAACTGAGAACTGTGACAATTTCATGAAGGAATGAGTAGCAAATGTGTTAAAAGTTACAGGTATTTTTAATAATGTTGAAACTGTACCTATACTGATACAAAGTTGAATAAAAAATTAAGGGACAAGAAGATTATCTATCATGTATCTATCTGTCTATCTATCTAAAACTTAAGTATATAAAAGAGGAAGTTTCACAAATCAATAGGTTGTAACTATTCAATAATAGTTATAACTATTCAATAAATAATACTGTGACAATTAGTGATATACAAGAATTAGTGACAGCTAACTATTTTTAAAAATTAATTTAGGACCCTACTTTAACAGTACAATAAAATGAATATCAATTAGATATTTTGAAAATGCTAGATAATGGAAGAAAACATAAATGAATATTATCTGATTACCAAACAGATTTCCCCCATTAAAGTAATTAAAATAATGGAAAAAATCAGAGAGGTCAAAATTATATAATGTGGTAGATAAAAGATGGATTAAATCAATGTTCTCCCACTTATTTCAGACAGACTACATTTTTATAATTGCACATTACAGTTAGAAACTGACAATTAAAAGATAGCAAAGAGAAAAGTATATACTCTTGTGCTAAAGAGGGGATCAAGCCAAAACAATGGAAAGCAATTTAGTAAACTAGATACCAAAATACCTAGTGTGGAATTTGGCCAAAGCAGTAATTACAGACTTAAGTGAATTTATTAGAAAACTAGTATATTGGTCATTGTTCTTAGCGGCAGACAAGAATCTGCAACAGCTACTTTAAAGCAGAAAAGTGTTTACTATAGGCATTAGTCAGAGTACAGAACTCCTGGGAGAGCCAGAAAAACAAGTTTGGATGCTACATAGTCAGAAGAAGTAAAGCTTGGAGAATTGCCCTGTCCTACCAGGGGACAAGCTTCAGCAGAGTGGAATCTTCCATGCCTCTACCCACCACTCACTACTCATCAGCCCTAAAGCCAGACGCTGCCATCCAGCTGGTGAAGAATAACCAAACACCTCTGTGACTGCTTGCCACCGCATCGGTTGCGTGCAGTTGTGTTTAAGTCTCTTCTGAATCGTGTGCAGTTACATTTTCCTTATGGATTCTAGGCCATGTGTGGAACCCAAGCTGCAAGAAAGCCAGGAACATGTGGTTTTCATCTTTCTACCTCTGGTGTACAAAAAAGACATGCTCCAAGGGGATAGGAGTACAGGAGAGTAAGAAGGCCTGTGATAAGTCTCGTGATATTTCCCCTCCTTTGGCTACTCAATCTTTATAATCCCTTTGCTCCAAAGGCTCAATCAACTGCCAATTGCAGAATTGTTCCTCCAGAGTGTGACGCTGTAGCAGGGGCTCAGTGTTTTCCACTGCTGCTGGCAAGAGAGGCACTCAGTGTGGTGATAGGAGCTTAGCTTTGGTGAAGGTAAGTGCAGCATGTTTCTGAGCCCATGAATAATCTGCTTCCTTGCCAGTCTGGCCACCTTTTCCATGAGCAAGCGCTGAGGTGACTAGAAAAGAGACAGATTTGCATCCACTGGGAGGAGGTTCAGAAATAAAGCAAAGGCATGACTTTGCACAAACACCTGAGAGCCTCTTTTGGGACTATTATATTACAATTGGTTCCACTGAGCCTTAACAGACAGGTTCAGAGCTGCTTTCACTAAAGCCTGAATGAGCTGTAAGTGTTTTGTTTGTTTATTCATTCATTTGTTTATTTGTTTTCCTCTGGGCTTCCCTCAAAGCTGGCAATTTACTTAGTTTACTTAGTAAGTGGATCAAAGCAAAAGAGCTGATTTGTGTGTTCACTCTAAAATCCAAAGAGGCCCACCAAAGTGTTGTGCCTCTTTCTTAGTGTTCAGAGAAGCAAGCATAGCAGTTTGCTTTTCACTTTGGATCTCATGTGCCCAAGATTGTTTGACCCTTGGAAACCTCACTGTGGTAGGAGTCCCTTGATTTTTTTTTTTTTTTATCCATTTCCCGCTTCTTACACTCAAATGTTTTATCAGAGATTCCAGGGCACTTGTTACTCCTTGCTTTTGAGATTTTATTGGCATACTGTCATATGCCATGATATCCTGTGGGATGATATGAGCAAAATCCCTGAAGACAAGTATGGAACAAAAAATTGATGCAGCCCTAAGGTAAAATAATGAAATTGTCCTGCTCTCCTTGCCATGTAAAATCAAAGAGGAACTACAAAAGGCCAGTTGGTATACAAAAAGATGCTTATCATCACTAATAATCAGAAATACAAAGTAAAACCAAAGTTAAGCATTTATCACCTTTCTGGCCTTAAAAATACATACAAAGGTTGATAATACCAAGTTTGGGTTAGAGTGAAATGCATACATGCATTTAAATGCATGTGAATATGTTTAAGTATGTTCATTTTTGCACATATACAATGTATCTCTAGGAGATACATATATAATTCAAAAGTAAATACCCGGATACCTGACTGACATATTGATTCCCCTATATCTACTATAAGAATATAAAAAAACATCAAAGCACTGAGACAGGAGTTTGTAAAGTGATTTATTTGAAAAGAGCTGCTGTTTTCTTCACCTCATAACATAACGACGCCCTTCCATGGGACCTCTCCATTTCTTGGGGTCTGAGAATCTAGTAGGTAAGAGTTGGGCTGACTTTTGGTGGTGGTGCTAGCAGAGCAGTTAGAGAAAAGAATGCTACCTGGAAAACAGATATACCATGCCATGAAGAGGGAGAACAGCATGGGGTTATCTTAGGTCTGTCCAGTAGGGCCATCTGGAGGGTCATGGAACCCCAGTGTCAGAAAGCTGGTCCCTTTCCCTTAGGCAGTTCAGGATATAGTAGCTGGGGCCTGGGGGCACTGTCATGAAGGACTCAAGGATGCTCTCTGGGCTCTGGGATGGCAGCACTTCCTGATAAAGTTAGTGGGCTAATGGCAGCAGTCCTGTGAATTTAGAACATTGCTTAACATTTATTGGTCCCAGTTAGCTTGTCTGTAAAACTGAAGAGTCTGTCATGGTATTATCGTGGGTTCCTTTCAGGAAAAAAAAAAAAAGGCTATAAATAAATAAAGAGAAGGAGGAAGGGAGAGAGAGAGTGTGTGTATGCTTTATGCTTTATGGTCCTTGATGGCCTGTCATAACAAAGCATCCCGGTTTACCTGCTGCCTTCAGCACCCTCCTGTGTTTTTAAATATTGCTTTGCTTCAGAGAGTTTAAAGTCCAGTAAATTATGCTATAATATTATTAAATCTATAAATTTATAATACAAGTATATGAGTACATATACAGTCTGCAGAGTAGCTTTTTGGGTAAATAATGAGGTCTAATGCCTAGCAAACCATTAAATCAGCGATGATGGTTATCATTAATATTAATGAAAATGATCATTAATATTTATGATTTTAGGCATTTAATGTACAGTAATTATTTTCCTAAGTAATATAATAGGTCTCTTGCCTGAATACACAGTCTTCCATTGATATTAGAATTAATATACTCTGAAAAATAACCTTGCTAATCAGTTATCATAGCAAATGTAGTATGATAAAACAAAATATTTTAGCTAATTGAGTCTCCCTCCCCAAAATGACAATCTATATATTTAAAAAGTACCATTTGCATATATTTTATACATTGCCTTCCTCCACTAAAAAAACAATTGGATTCAATTTCTTTTATTGATCATTAAATGTTGATATAGTCAGATTTTCTCTAACACTTGAAATGGACTTGCAATAAAATAAAACTGTATTTTAACTGGAAAGAAAATCTTTCCAAATTCTCACTTTGACAAATATGTATAATTGAAGTTGAAACATGAG
Source organism: Cabassous unicinctus (assembly GCA_029593785.1). Taxonomy (NCBI): domain Eukaryota; kingdom Metazoa; phylum Chordata; class Mammalia; order Cingulata; family Chlamyphoridae; genus Cabassous; species Cabassous unicinctus. Next base: position 53,486 of record JAQZBX010003825.1, read on the forward strand.
GTTCTTTCACATCTGTGGTTATTAGAGTCCAGATCAGATCTCAATTTATAAACTTTGAAACTCTCCATGTCTTAAAACATTTCAAATAGATATTTAAACAGGGGACCTGGCTTCTTTTTTTATTAATCTCCCTTAAGCATCATTTTCCATATAACTGTAATTCAGCAGAAGGTATTTCTACCATTAATGATAAGTAACTTTGTAATTATGAAGTACACACAATGGAATATAGTAAAAAGGTGATCAGATAAAAATATATCCATAAATGGGCACTTTTCCAGTAAGTTGAACAAATATTCCAGCAGAAATTCCCAATAGTTGGAAATTTTAATTTTTCCTATTAATTACAATCTATCTTAAGATGTTGATTTTTAAGTCCTTTTACTGAATTTCTTGATTTCTTCTCTGAGCTTCAGAAGCTTTTGAGAAAATGCACTATGGAATGGCAAACAGAATTATCTTCCATTAAATGATTTAGTTTCCCATTTCTCTCAGTGTGGAAAGAACTACGCAAAGCTGTGTTTTTCACCCTACAGACTGCATATTTCAAGAATTTATTACGAGTTTTTGAGTAGTAGATAGGATGTTTTAAAGTACTATTTTTCAAGAACTCTTTGTATCTTTCCATTTAAAGCCTCTTTTCCAATTTTATTACAAATAAAATAAATATTCTTTAATACTTTGATTTACAGCATTGGTGATGATTTCTTCCTGCGTGGCTGTCTACATCATATAGTTTATCTATGGCGTGTATGTTATATATTCCTCACTCAGTGTTGCGGCAAAATAAACAAATGAATACTTACAACAAGGTCTTAATCTTTGAGGAATTATTATAAAATAAGTGAAAAATCTAACCATGCCACCTAAATAATATTTAAAGTCTAGGAGGTACTTTTTGCCCTATATCACAGTAAAGGAGAAAATAGAATCAGACTGAAATTAGAGAGGAAGAGAATACAGTAAATAATCAAGTGCCCCTTCCTGAGTCATAGGAGGTAGTTTTAGGTAAATAATAACAGGTGACAACTAGATAATAAAGTTAATACTATTATTTAGACTAAAATCTTTAAGTTTGTTCATTGTGTCCTTACCATTATCACATTTGTAGATATGAGCAATTTTCAAGTAGCTTTCATATTAGTTACCCACTTGATTTTCAGCACATGGCAGAAAATGGAGAAGCCAAATGTTGCCATACCTAATTTAGAGACTTGTAGAATATATAAATGATTCGCTCAAGATCATATAACAAAGAAAGGACAAATATCAAAGAAAGGACAGGTGTTTTCACTCTCTCTAGGCCAATGACCCTTCTTCTCTGCCAGTGGTTTTAATTTTTTTTTTTTTCAGCAGAATATTTGTTTCTGCAAAGCTCAACATTGATCCCCAATATGTACATACATACATACATACGTACGTACATACATACATACATACATACACTCTTTTTTAATGGTTAAGATGAGCTTCTCTGGGTAAAATGTGGAGGCAATCCAAAAGAGCCTTTAGCATCACTTCCTAAAGCCACACTGCACTATTCTCATGGATGTTCACTTAGACCCTGCTTTAATTCTTCCAGAACTCATCTCTTTTTAGGCAGCTCTTTGCATTTTGGACAGCAATTATATTTTGGAATTCTTCCCTATTTGAAGCAGAACTCTTGTCCCCATTTAAGTTTCACCCGGTTTAAGTTTGAATCAGTTCACATCTCTTTGTCAACTTTGGTGACCAGCTATTCCTAGGGACCAGCTCTGCCTCTTTGTCATATCGATTACTATTTAAGTGAGTCTCACCAACTCTGGGTTTATCATTTGCTAATCTAAATGCAACATTCTGCATTTTCCCCTAATAAATTCAGTATTCTATAAAAACATTATAGGCTTCAAAGGGACTTTGAAAGATTTAGATAGACACAGAAAAAGAGAGAGAATCAGGAGCTGTAATGAAATGGAAGAGTGTCATCAGCAAGCCACATTTCCATATCTGTGAGATGATATGGGATGATGTGAAGGACCTTGAATGTCAGGCTGAAGAGTTCCAACCAGATGAAGTGCACTCTAAGCCAGCCGTTGTGGGTTCTTTAGCAAGTGAAACATGGGATGAAAATAAATTTGAAAGAAAGGTCATTCTGGTAGGGCAATGCAGGATAATGTATGAAGTGGCAGAGTAGAGAAAAATGGCAGTTTATCCTCCTACTCCTGTTATGAGACAAAGAATATTTACTTGGTCCAGGACTATAAAAAGTGGAGGTGAAAGTATGATTCTGAAAGATGCTCTGTATAAGGATTTATTAGGACTTGTTACTAAATTGAATAAGGGAGAGTTGATAGTGAGAAATCAGGAAAAATAGGAAAGATGTGCAGCAATTCAGTTTGAGGGGAAGATGTGGAGTTCTGTTTGGAAACTGCTATATTTGAGGTATATAGAAATAGTAGTTGTGTCCAAGTATGTTAGCTGAATTCATGGTTATGTGTGATCATCTAAGAGAGTGAACGTTTAGGGAAAAGAAGAGACCAGGAGAATACCCTAGAATTGATGACCAAAGCAAGAGAAGGTGGCATTAATTTTGAGTAATTGCATTGCTTTTTCTTACATTTTTTATAAGTATTTACTGTGTGCTGCTATGCTGACTTGGTTGTGTACTAATTTCAAAGCGCAGTCACCAGGAATTCCACGTTGCCCAAGCAGTGGGAGCTGGCCAGGTCAGGTGAATATTAATGGAATCCAACGTGCTAGTCAATATAGAGAAGAACTTCCAAACATGATCACTGCCCACAAAGCTTTCTTGCTTTTAGCCTCTAGCTCTGCACTTTGGTATATTAGACTAGGTTTCTCTGCCTTTCATTTGTCATAAAAGTTATGTGACAGTTAATCAATATTTGAAATGATCCTTTGGGATTATCCTTTTAAATAATTGATACCTATGATATTCTTGTGGTTATGTTTTCCTACTCTTTTTATTTAGTTTGAATTTTAAAAACAGAACTCTTACAGGTGAAAATTACTTAAGGCTAAGGAATGCCTTTGATAAAATAAGTGAAAAAACAAACCGTGCCATCTAGCATAATTTTTAACGTCTAGGAGATACTTTTTGCCCTGTATCATAAAATTATCTAAAATTTTCACTTGTTGAGGTAGATTTGGGCTTCTGCCACAAATCTTCACCATGGTTCTCTGCCTGGAACAGCATGGGTGATGAGGAAGCAGCTGTGTGGAGACATTTGCTGTGTGAAAGGATAGAAAATCCATGTGCCCATGACTTCATTGAGGGAGGCACCATTGCTTAGCAGTTTATCCCATTACTAAAAACAGGCTGTGCTAATATCCTCACACTCAGCTGCTGACCAGCAACGGGGCCCTCAGCTTTAATTGGGAGCATACGACGACTCCAGCTGGCAGGTGACACCTTTGGCAATGCGCCCTGGCAGCTCAACAAAGGATTTTCAGATATCAAAGCAAGGGGGAAAGAGCTCTGTCTTTATAAGGAAAGTGGTTTGACTATTCATGCATTTTGCTTCCATAAGAATTATTGCTTCTAACTTCCTGATGGAAAGGGCAAATTTAGATACTGAAATTAGTTCAGAGAATTTGTAAACTGTTATTTCAAAGTGATAAATAAGTGGTAAGTTATAGAAATTTAATTTTGTGTTTAAGAAAGGTAGCCAATTTGAACATAGTTGAAGATGAGAAAAACCTTTGTTTCTTTGTAAGATCCAATCTGAAAACACAAACCAGTCAGGATTTAGATTGGTTAGGTTATAAAAAAAAATTTGAATCATACAATTTTATTGCAGAAGGGGACCTTAGAAGGTGTTTGGTAAGATATAATTTCACCGTATGGAAATACTGTGGGGGAGAGAGATCGTTATCTGACCAAAGTCTTGCAACACATAAGTGGCAAGTTAAGAACATCTTGGGTCTCTTGACTGTGATCACAGTGTTCATTATTTTTAATCTTGCTAAAGATCAGGGACTTTCAGGAAAACAGGGCAATTGTCCTGGTCTATTCATTAGCTCTTGTGGTGGTTTGGAGCTATGTACCCTAGAAAAACATGTTCTTGAACTTAATCCATTCCTGTGGGTGTGAACTCTTGTAAGTAGGAACTTTTGATGAGGTTCCTTCAGTTAGAGTGTGGCCCCACAGATGCAGTATGGGTCTTAATCTTATTATTGAAGGCCTTATAGAGAAGGCCACAGAGAGAGAAAAAGCCAGAAGGAGCAGCAGAAGCTGAAAGTCAACAGAAGCCAAAAGAGAAGGGAGAGTTCAGAAGAGGCTGCCAAGTTCATTGTCATATTACAGAGGAATCAAGGGCAAAGTATGACTGGCAGCTAGCAGAACACCAGTCTTTGGTAAGGAAGCATTGGCTGATGATATCTTGATTTGGACTTCTGTCTTCAAAACTGTGAGTCAATAAGTTCCTGTTGTTTAAGCCAACCCATTGCATGGTATTTAGTTTGGCAGTCAGGAGAACTATAACCCTGGAAAGTGGGGTCCTGCTATTGCAAATACCTAAAATGTGGAGATGGCTTTGGAATTGGGTAATGGATAGAGGCTGGAAGAATTGTGAGGTGCTTGATAGAAAAATTTTAGATTGCTTTGAAGAGACTGTTGGTAGAAATAGAGCTGCAAAAGATACTTCTGATGAGGCCTTAGAAAGAAAGAAAGAATGTGTTACTGGAAACTGTAGAAAAGGCAGTCCTTGTTTTAAAGTGGCAGAGAACTTGGCAAAATTGAATTTTGATGTTGAATGGAAGGCAGAACTTGAAAGCGAGGAACTTGGATATTTAGCTGAAGAGATTTCCAAGCTAAGTGTGGAAGGTGCGCCTGGTTTCTCCTTACAGCTTATAATGAAATGAGAGAGGAAAGGGATAAACTGAGAGATGAACTCTTAAGCACCAGGAAACCAGAAATTGATAGTTTGGAAAATTCTGAGCCTCTCCAGACAGTGTGTTCTGAGAATAGAGCCAGAAACAGCTCTTTTGAGGAATCCCCGTTGCCTTCAGAAAGTGAGTCCCCAGAGAAGAGGGCTTCAGGTGAGGGTGTAACTGAACATGGATCCAGTCAGCCATTTCAGTGGAAGTCAGCATTGGAAATGCAGCTGTGCAGGGACAATCTGTGGAAGGTTCTGTTGTCTTATGGTTTGGACACATAGGAACCACATGCATGGCCAACAAGGTTTGGGGAAATTTATATGAACAGAACCACTGTCAGCCTGGACTAAAGGGACAGAGAAGGGATGAATTGAAGGAAGAATGACTTCAAGGGCAGAACCGTAGAAAACAAAGTTAGGACCTAAGAGATCTCTTCAGGGCAAAGAGGCAAGTCTACCATGTGTGTGGGAAGGGAAGGTTCACCCTGCATTGGGAAGGAGCAGGCCATCTGCCCCTGTGCTTGGATGGGGCAGGCCTTGGGCCCATTGTTCAAGGAGAGTGCTGCCACCCCAATGCTCAGAGAGGGGGGTGCCTGTGTCCTAACATTTGTGGAGAGACTAGCCACCATCCCAATGCTAATCCTGAGTGAACAGAGCCTTCATCCCAGTGTCCAGTGAGAGTATGGCCCCTGTGCAAGTGTTTGAAAGTGCTGCAAACACATTAGGACTGGAGGACAAAACCCTGATCTAGAGCCACCTCTCAGATCTTGAAATCTAATGGAGTTATCCCTCTTGAGTTTTGGAGTTGTTTGGGACCTATGGCCCCTGTTTTCCTTCCAATTTCTCCCTTCTTGAATGGGAATGCTTATTCCCTCCTGGAATGGGATTGCCTGTCCCTTCATTGTATATTGGAAGCAGATAACTTGTTTTCTAGGTTTCACAGGTACACAGACAGGGGAATTGTGCCCCTGTATAGACTACACCTATTCCAATCTTTACCTAGTATTTTTAAATGAATTAAGGCTTTTGGGATGTTGTGATAGAATGAGTGTATTTTGCATACAGGAAGAACATGCCTCCTTGGGATCCAGAGGGCAGACTGTGTTGGTTTGGAACTGTGTACCCCAGAAAACATAATCCATTTCTGTGGGTACAAACTCTTACAAACAGGACCTTTTGATGAGGTTACTTCAGTTAAGGTGTGGGCCGATTGCCTCAAGATACCTCTTAATCCTATTACTGAAAACCTTGTAGGAAAGGCCACAGAGAGAGAAAAAGCCAGAGGGAGCAGCCAGAGGCTGAAAGTCAATGGAACCCAGAAGGAAAGGGAAAGGCCGGGAGAGGCACCATGTGCATTGTCATGTGGCAGAGGAGCCCAGGACCAAGGATAACTGTCAGCCAACCCCCTAAAACCAGTATTTGGGAAGAAAGCATTGCCTTGATGATACATTGATTTGGACTTCTGTCTTCAAAACTGTGAGCCAATAAATTACCATTGTTTAAGCCAACCCATTGCATGGTATTTGCTTTGGTAGCCCAGAGAGCAAAAGCATTTTTCATATGTACTAAAATAATCATCTGCTAATTGTCAGTCACATCTGCAGTTCCATCTCTTATTTCTACATATAAACAGATTACCTTAAAAGAAATAGTCAGATATTTAGTACAAGAATATCATACTCAAATATACTTATTTTTCATACTAATCTACTGCTTACTTTTTAAATACTATTTTAGCTCACCTGACTGCCACAGCAAATATTTTAATCTATTCTAAACCCTCGATCCTAGATTGTGTTTGTTCTTATAACAAAAATTGGGAATGATTGTTCACATTACAAAAAGATTTAGTATAATATCCTCTATATAGAAAATCCTCCATTAACATGGGTAGTGTTCTTTAATTTATTTGCATCTTTGCAGGAAGAAACTATGTTTAATAAAAAGAAGTGTTTATTATAAGCTAATTCTATAGGAACCAAAAAAAGACATATTCCTATGGACCTTTTTTAGAGATATGTTCTTAAGTGCCAAAATGATTTATATTTGCAAAAATTCATAAAAGCTCATCACATTCTAATATGCCTCATGAAAGAGACTAGAAATTGAACTGGGTTGGGAGTGGATGTGCAGATTGGCTGGCTCATCAGTCATCCAACTCCACCAGTGCAGTGCTTCTCAAGCTAGCTGTGGCAAAGTCTAGATTTTTGGTTGCTTTTTAAAATTTTACTTCCTATCAATCCAATAACATGGTTGTACTGTGTATTTCTAGTATGTAGCTTACTTCACATTCTCAGTATGGACTTTGAATTTATCAAAACTGGCCTATACCCTATGCCTTCACATGAATACACTGATCACGTGCTTGGATGTTGTGGCAACTTCAACTTGCTCTAAACTTGTCTCAGTACTTACTGTCAATTCCTGTGCTTAGCTCACTGCATGTCCCTAACCAAACAGTTGCTCTGGTCCATGTACCACATTTTAATTAATGCTGATCTACTGAGACTTCCTGTACTACAAAGGCAGAAAACTAAAATTGATACTTCCCAAGGTTGCTTGCAGTTAGGTTTCTTGATGGGATTTAGGGCATGGATTCTGAAATAAGGTCAGTAAGGAGAGTCAGAAGTATTAATTTCACAGGGAATTTTTGTGGCTGAGACATCATGGCATCCTACATCCAAAGCAACAGTGTGTTTCTGAGGATTGGATGTTGTTCTGAAAGCTTGGCCTAGAGACTTTTCTTACAGCCTTTCCAATTATTTTGTAAACCACCTAATACCTAGTAATCAGTTCCATTCTGTGTGATCATTTTCTATTGTCTTTAAGGCATAGGACTATATTGGAAAAAAATGCAATTGCCCACTCCAAATATTGGATGGCTTATATTAATGTTTGGTGGAGTGGGCTCTAGATCAATGCTTCTCAAACTTCAGTATGCATATGGATCATCTGGGGATGTTGCTAAACTAAAGATTCTGATTTGGTAGTGTAGAGTAGGGATCTGAGATTTTGTATGTCTAACAAGCTCCCAGTTAATGTTGATGCTGATGGTCCATAGAACAAATTTTGAGCAGTAAAACTCTGTACTAGACAAATCTTCCTGGAACAACTCTCATCTCCAGAACCACACTGAAAAGTTAAGCTTCAACTTAAGATGATGAGAAGCTATTCTGATCAGTTATATTATCTTCCCTGGATTCAAAACAACAATGGACCTATGACAACATCTGGTCATAACTTCTGTTTTCTTTTTTTTATAAAAATTTTTAAGTATATCATTCATACATGAACATATATAAACAATAAGTGTATAGTGAAAGTTGTGAAAATACAAATCAAACATGTATTTCATCATACAAGGCTCCCATACATTGCCCCACCACCAACACCTTGCATTATTGTGACACACTTGTTACAAACTATGAAAGAACATCGTCAAAATATTACTAACTATAGCCCATATCTTACATTTAGTGTATTTTCCCCCACCTTCCTGATTGCTAACATCATATATATATTAGTATTATATATTTGTTATCATTCATGTGAGAATGTTCTCATATTTGTCCTGTGTATTAGTCAGCCAAAAGCGGTGCTGATGCAAAGTACCAGAAATCTGTTAGCTTTTATAAAGGGTGTTTATTTGGGGGAGAAGCTTACAGTTACTGGGCCATAAAGTGTAAGTTACTTCCCTCATCGAAGTCTGTTGCCACGTGTTGGAGCAAGATGGCTCCCAACATCTGCCAAGGGTTCAGCTTTCCTCTTCCTCTTAAGGCTCCATGGTCCTAGCTTCTTCCAACATCAGCTGTAGGCTAGGATAAGTCTTGTCTCACTCCCCGGGCTCATTTGTCTCTGGGCTCAGCTGTTCTGTTCTCTCCACAAGACCAGCTGTAGACTATCAGGTGAACAGCTCATCTCTCTTCCCGGGGCCTCTGCCGTGTTTAAGGAGCTGTCTCTATTCCTCTGCATTCTTCTTCTGTGTGTTTGCTTCCCTGGGCTCCAGCTCAAAACTCCTGCCTCCCTTCTCTGTGGTGCAGTTTCTTTGTGAGTCCCTAAGCACCAAGGGGGCGGGGACTCAACATCCTACTGATGTGGCCCAGTCAAAGCCTAATTATTAGTTAATCAAGTAAAAGTGAAACCTTTGAATCCAATATAATCTAATATGCCCAGAGGAACAAACCAGTTAACAAACAGAATCCAATATCTATTTTTGGAATTCATAAACAATATCAAACTGCTACATCCTGTTAACCACAGTCAATATTCTACCACTGGATTCCCTGTGTTATACAGTCCCATGCTTTGTATAATCCATTGAAAGTGTACACTCAGTGACTCTCATTTTCATCACAGTGTTGTGCTGTCATCACCTCAATTTTAGAATGTTTTCATTACTCCGAAAGGAAAACTCCCATACCCCTTATACCCCCCTATTGTTGTCCCTTAGAATGGAAATAATATCTTGTTGCCATTGCTACAAAATATTACAATATTACTGTTAATTATTGTCCTTAAGTTACATTAATTGTAATTTTTCTTTATTCTGTTTTTTAACTTATTAAAAACAAAAAGGAGCAAAGCTTTTTAAAAAATATGTCTATCTACCTACCTACCTATGTAGAGATATTTAACAAATTGGGTTCTAAGCAAAGAAACATCAAACAAGGGACTTATAGGTGTCACTTTTTTGCCACCTCGGTGCCTACCTATTTGTAAGGGACACATATTTCTTGTCAATAATTTATTACATCATATTTGCAATTTATTGATTTCATCTGCTTCCCATTAAAAGAAACAGTATACTGTTTCTGGCAGGGGAGATACCATGATCATGAAGGTGGTTTTCCCAGGGCAAGGCTTATCCATTGCACTTATTTCCCCAAATGCCAGAAACTCGACTACATAATTTGTGGTAGTGGGGGACTGCGTTCGTGCTCTCCTCCGAAAAAAAAAAAA